>CM021105.1:439080377-439155784 GCA_007115665.2 Sequoiadendron giganteum
TCAAGTTGATCCATAGGAATCCCATGTGACTGTTGTGAAGAGAATTTTTAGATACTTGAAAGGGACAGTTGATTTTGGTCTTTGGTATCCTAAAGATGATGATCTTACTTTGAGTGCCTTTACTGATGCAGATTGGGCAGGTGATGTGGATGATAGGAAAAGTACTAGTGGTGGTGCCTTCTTTTTGGGGAAGAAGTTGGTGTCTTGGTTAAGTAAAAAGTAGAATTCTATTTCCATATCTACTGTTGAGGCGGAATATATTGTTGCTGCAAATAATTGTACTCAAGTAATATGGATGAAGCAGATGCCGAGAGATATTAGAATTGAGTATGATGAGCCTATTGCTATATTGTGTGATAATTCTAGTGAAATAAATATTTCTAAGAATTTGGTGCTGCATTCAAAGACAAAACATATATCTATCAAATATCACTTTTTAAGAGACAAGGTGAGTGACAAAGAAGTCAGATTGGAGTATGTGTCTACTAAAGAACAGATTGAAGACATCTTTACTAAGCCATTGCCTAAGGATAATTTTGAGTATCTTAGAGAGAAGTTAGGGGTGATTAACCCTCCTAATCAGAACTAAGATGCATAGTCTTTGGATTAGTCTATGCATTTACAGTCATATCTTGTTTCAGATTGATGTTGTGGTGGTTGCTACTCAGGGGGAGTAGTCAGATGATTTAGATATGTGATTCAGAGCATGTGTACCTTTTCCATTGATGTCAAACGGTGAGAAGAGTAATGTGAAAAAATATGGAAGAGCTAAAAGTAAGGGGGAGAAGAACAATATAAGAAGAGCAATGTGTAAAGGGGAGATTGTTGGAAAAAGAGTGAGTTGTGTTGATGGTATATTTTTCACATCATGTGTTGCCATCAATTCCAAAGGTGGAGATTGTTGGATGTTGTGGTTGAGTTTCTGATATGTGGTTTTCATTGATGTCAACACTATTAGCATTGATGTCTTGAAGGCTGTATATGTTGAGGATATTGAGAAAATTATAATAAATATGTTGAAGGCTATCTGTGAAGCTGTGAGGTTCAACGTGTTGGAAATTTAAGTATGTTGGTATTCAGAAGTTGTGGATTAAAGGGTTTGTTGTTGAGCCTATCTAGTTTATCTATCGTAAGTTTCAGAGGTGTGCATCAATATTTGAGCAAGTTGTGAGTCTTTGTGTTCCTACAGTTATTTTGTTATTGTAGCTAGTGTTTCTGGAAGAAGAGAACGTGAATCTTGTAATTTGAGTTGTTGTGTATGCTCCTATGATGTTCATTGATATTTCTAGATCTTGCTTTATCTTTGTTGCACGTCCGCATTGATCGGTGTGCTTGTGATCGAAGATTTTTCCTTTGCATGTTCAGGTTTTCATGTTCTTGGCCGACATGATGGTTGCAATGTGTTGTGGATCATTGTGGATTAAATTTCGAATGTTTGGCACGTTCGAGGATGTTGTTTTAGGTCTTCATTATGTTGTGACCGACTTCAGTTGGTGTACATTGAGATTTTTTCATGAATTGGGCTGACAGTTTGTATTCATCTATTATTTTATTTTTGGCCGACAAAGTTGGTGATGTAATTCCATGTAGCGGATATATAAGAGCGATTTTTTCCTCATCTTGAAGTGTATGTGAAGTGTGTAATACAAAGTGTGTGAGTGCTATGTGCAAATAGAGATCAGATCATTCGATTGCATAGCAAAGTGTGAAGAAGATTGAGCGAAGTGTGAAGAAGTTTTTATTTGCTTAACCGAAACTATAATTAGGCTTTTGCAGAAGCTAATTTCTCAGTTAAGTCCTTCAAATGGTTTTAATATGAATGTCTCTATAAGACAGTGTCTCTTCTTTGAGTAGTGAGCTCTAGGCAGTGTGCCTGAATGCATGTGCATTCCCATTATTCATCTCTATACTTTTAACATGGTTATAATATTGTGGACTGACATCCACCATGGTTTTTCCCCTCACGGGGTTTCCACATATAAAATCTTGGTGTTCTTTATGTTTCTGATCTGGTGATTGCTTATTCTTAATGTTATTTCATCAGATCTAAGAATAAGTTGAGTAAAGGTTAATAAGTTTGAATCATCCTTGACAATTGATTCAACCCCCCCCTCTCAGTTGTCTATCCTTGTTTTTCCAACACATTTACCCCAATCAGACAGTCAATTGGTTTCCCCATTGGTGATTATGCCAAAGAAGGGAGGTAAATGGATGGTATGTGTAGATCATAGGGAGCTAAATGAAGCAAAAAGGAAGGATCACTTTCCTCTTCCTTTTATTGATCAAGTGTTGGACTCACTAGCAGGTAAGAAATACTTATACTTCCCAGATGGGTTCAATGGGTATAATCAAATAAAGATAGCTCTAGAATACAAAGATAAGACTACTTTTACTTGCCCATGGGTACATATGCTTATTCAATTTTACCATTTGGATTGTGTAATGCACCTGCAACATTTCAGAGAGCAATCTTAAGCATATTCACATATTTTGCACATGATTCCATGGAGATTTGCATGGATGATTTCACCACTTGTGAGAAATCATATGATGAAGCATTAAATAATTTGGAGAAATTCCTTCAAAGGTGTTAGGATCACAACCTCTCTTTATGTCATGAAAAATGCTTCATGAAGATGATTGAAGGAGTGGTCTTGGGGCACTTTGTGTCTAGAAGGGGAATTCAGGTAGATCCAAACAAAATTGAGGTAATTTCCACTCTACCTATTCCCTAGAAGTAAAAAGATGTCAGGAGTTTCCTTTGCCATGCAGGATATTATAGGAGGTTTATAAAGGATTTTAGTAAAATATCAACCCCCTTGTTTTTTCTTTTATCTAAACACATTGAATTTGATTGAACCCCTACTTTCCAAGAAGCTTTTGAAGCCCTCAAAATAGCTCTTACAAAGAGCCCTATTTTGAGTGGCCCTAATTGGACAATTCCTTTCCATATACATATTGATGCTTCTGATTTTTCCATAGGTTTTGTTTTAGGATAGAAAGAAGGAAATTTGGAGTATGCAATCTATTATATTAGTAAAAAGTTCCATGTTGTTGATAATAACTACATGGTTACTAAGAAATAAATATTAGCAGTGGTTTATGAAATTAATATGTTTAGACATTACATCACTGGATACTCTATTTTTGTTCATACAGACCACACGACCATAATATATTTGATGAACAAACCAATGGTTGGAGGGAGGATTGTTAGATGGTTATTGTTAATGAAGGAATTTGATATCACCATTGTGGATAAACTAGGAAAAGAAAATGTAGTAATTGATTTCCTTTCAAGGCTACAAATCAAATCAATAGATGTAGTGCATGAATCCTTTCCAAACAAACATTTTTCCCTCTCTATGTAAACACCTTGGTATACAAATATAGCTAATTATTTGGTTGCAAGGAAAACACCAACATATCTCTCACCTAGAGAAAGGTGACATCTGATAGAACACATCCTCTCTTATTTTTGGATTGTTGGTTATCTCTTTTACACATGGCCAAATAACATAATGATGAGATGTACAATGGAGGATGAAATATATGACATCCTTAAGTCTTGCCATGATGAGTCTTGTGGAGGTCACTTTGTAACCAAGAGAAAAGATTTGAAAATCTTAACCATTGTTTACTACTAGCCTACACTTCACAGAGATGTAGTCAAATATACAAGGAGGTGTGGCAAGTGCCAAAGGATGGGAAGACCTACTAGGCGTGATGAAATGCCTCTACAACCACAAATGGTCATTACATAATTTGACAAATGGGGATTGGATTTCGTTGGTCCAATAGCTCCAACATCTAATAATAAGGAATACATTCTAGTATGGAAGTTGACTATCTAATATAGTAGGTGGAGGTTAAAGCACTACAATTTTCTAGAGATGTCAATGTTGGAAAATTCCTTTATGAATAAATCTACACCGGGTATAGTGTTCCTAGAGAGATAGTCACAAACCAGGGACCTCAATTAACTTTTGATTTGATTGATAAGTTAGTCAAGGAGTATGAAATTAGGCATTGGAAATCAAATCCTACCATCCACAGGCTAATGGGCAAGTAGAAGTTACAAATAGAGATATATAAGTTATTCTAACAAAAATAGTTCAACTACACTAAAAGGATTGGTCAACAAGACTACCTGAAGTTATTTCATCATACAAGACAACCAAGAAGACCACAACAGGGTTCACACCATATGAATTGGTGTATGGAAAAAGGTTATCCTTCCAATTGAGTTCGAGCATAAAATAATCCACACAAGAATAGAACTTGGAATGGATCTATCAGAAGCACATAAGGAAAGACTGAATAGTCTCAATACTTTGGATGAAATTAGGATGAAAGACTTTCACCATACAAAATTTATGTAGAAGAAAAAAAATCAAATGGTATGATTAGTTCAATGAAGGTGAGTGGGCATTGCTTTATGATTCTTGATATAAAGATCACAAAGGAAAATTGTAGACAAGGTGGCTCAGACCATATGAAGTCAAACATGTTTTATAGAATGGAATGGTTCAATTAACTACCACAAATTTAGTTAGATTCAAATTATTGGCTAATGGACATAGACTCAAGCTTTATAAAAATCCATTACAAATAGAGGAGTTTTTACATAATCTACAACAGTAATTCATACATAGTACCAATCCAAAATTACATGTCGAACATGTAGGAAAGGACAAAAAAATAAGTTATCCATTCATAGATGAGCCAACTAGCTCACCTACTGATGCATACCAGGTATAAATTCCAATAGTAACACCTCACATGCACACACATGCACAAGATACCATCACCAACAATTATTTTTAGATGTGCACAATAAAGTTAATGCAACCTATACCAACAACCCTGAGGCACATTAATGAAATGGGAACTATTCTTTTGCTATCTATAACACCTACCTCCAGTTCACTACCACTACACTCACAACCACTAGCATTTCTTGTTACGCATCACCTCTATCATACTAACATAAAAAAATTCCACTCCACCACATGTATCATGCAACATGTCCCATAATTAATGAAAAGAAAGAAAATTAGGTTGGGGGCATCAAATGTGGGGTATGATGGACCTATTCTTCCTCAATTCATTTGGAAATGAGATCCAAACAATAAAATGATTATCAACCCTTAGGTGAATCAAGTCAAATTGTGAATTTATAGATTTCCTTTTTGTGTCAGGGGTCCTGGTCAAACAACACTTTGGGGAGAAAAACTAAAAAAATAGTGAATCAACACCAAAATACAATCTATAACTGGGAACAACAAGATTAAACTCAATACTGACAGAACCAAAAAACAAAATGAAAATCTGAGAGAGGAAGAATCATGTGTACCAGTCACCAAAAGTAAGTTTCTGAAGATAATCTAGAATTTATTTTCCTAGTGTCGAATGGGTCTTGAGTTGGGGTTTGTCTACAACTTTCAGGAGCGTCTGCTACTAATCTGAATCCTCCAATTTGTCTAGGTTTCAAGTTCAAAAAGTCGGAAATAAATTTTGTAAGTGAGTTTTCTATGAGATGACAAATTTTATGACAACTTTTGTAACTTTGACAAGTTCTTAAATTTTTCTCTTCAAGATTTCTTCCACCTAAATCTACAATCACAAATCAAGAGGGAAAAATGTTTTGTTTTTGGTGAATGGGGGTTTGCCTTGGTCAAACCCCGTTTTGTTAACCAAACCTTGAAATGAAATAAAACATGAAAAAGGGAATGGATAATGAACAAATCTATGTTACCACTCTACAAACCCTTGCATAAACCTTGGAATGTAGATCTACAACTTGCATGGAATAGCTTCAATAGATATGGCTCTTGACTCTTTGAATCTTGACTTGAAATAATGCTTTGAATGCTTGAATGGATCATGAAACCTACATCATCATATTAGCTCCAATAACATGCATGATGCAAGAAGACCTTGATGTGACAATTGGATCTTGATTGTTGCAATAAATCTTCAATAAATTTTCTCTTGAATGCCTTGAAGTTCTCCAAAATGCTCTTGAAAATCTTAGATTACTTAGATCAAAATTGCTTGGTGAAAAATAGTGAAATTACCTTATATTTATAGATATGTATCCTTAATTTCCTAAAATTCAAATATCACAAGCCGATATTTGAATATAGATTTGAATATGTTAAAATACTGCCAAAAACATAATTTAAATTTAGGTCCTAGGTCTAAGGGAGGACCCATTCGCGCATGGGCACATGGGCACATGGATCTCAGGTCCCTAAACCTAGGACACACATTGCTCAATGAGAAGTGTTATGTTAAGGCATTAATGAATGTTAGGTTTCCTCTTCAAAAAATATAATTAAATAGGCTTGGAAAATGAATTAAAGGGCCAATTAAGGAAAATTAAGCTCAATTAATTAAAGGAATCCCTAAATAAGTGTGAAAGTGTAAAGGGGTACACTTTACAACACTAAAATAAGTCACAATTAAGTCCAATTTAACTAGGAGGGCCCAAACAAGTGTGAAAATGTAAAAGGGATGCATTTTTCTATACTACATTTAGCCCCCACTTTAGCGAGAGGATGACCTTGTGTTATACTCACACTAAAGTAGACATTCAAAACATATGTATGTAGCAACACAAAGATACACAATAAACAACATCAAAGACTAAAAAGAAAAGGTAAAAACAAGAAAAGGTGGATCAAGCCTCGACTGTCCAACATGATGTGGAACACACCTCAGTTGTTTGTCCAAAAGAAAAGGGTGGATCAAGCCTTAACTGTCCAACGCAATGTGGAACACATCTCGGTTGTTTTTCCAAAAAAAATCACAAGCGGAACATGATGTACACTATGGAAACAACAATGCACGCTTACTTCGGGCTAATGGAACCTCAAGTTGTCCACTAGGTGAGCCCCCCAAAAGTTGCTAAGTGAGAAAGTCATGCCAGGTCTACAAGCTCTCACCATACAATGAGAGTCATGTCAGGTCTACAAGCTCTCATCATACTAACCATATCAAAGCTATATCTCTATACATGTATCATAATAACCACACCAAAGCTATATCAAGCTATACATGTATCATCATACTAACCATACCAAAGCTATATCTCTACAAGTCTCCAAAGATATGATGTTGGAGAGGATTTTTAATCACTTCCTTATATACATGTATCATATGAACCTAATTAAAGAGGTTAAGATAAAATTTTCTCACAGAAATATAGATCATTTACTTGATATTGATATAGAGAACTTGAAATTGTATGTTGAACAACCTAATACAATTAGTAAAAGTTCATTGAATAAAAATTCAAGGGAAATAGTTGAAAATAATTTTAAAAATCACAATACACTTGGTCAATACCAACTATTATCACTTGTGATGAGCCAAAAGAGCCATTAAAATTGTTCGATATAGATTTCACAAAATAGAGGAAAAGAAACCTAGAAAACAATATTGTTCAAAATATTACAGAAGGTTTGAGTTTCATTGGTAAAAATTCTTGATCAAATGATAAGAAGATTTCAAAAAGAGTGATGTTTACCTTTATCATAAGTCCACAAATATGAAGAAATATTAAAATATCTTCACTTTCAAGTGAAATTGGCTTAATTAGAAATACACTAACAAGATATGTGAAAAGAAGAAAATTTTTGGATGATAGTATTACATAAGGTAATTGGGCATTAATGTGTAGGGATCCTTGTTTTGACAAAATTGAAGATGGTGTTAGAAATGTGATCTCAATTTTTTGGCATGATCATACTCATTCTTCATTAGGTAGTAGAGGTGCACTCAAATATAGGATCAAATTGAAGGATTGTGGATTGCAAACAAAACATTGGTTAGACATATCACAACATGAGATGTATGTTACATTTTGTGATTTGAATCCTCATATAAAGATTGGGTAAAATATATTTTAAATTTTAAGGTCATGGTATGCCAAATCAAATAAAGCTCTTAAAACTTATTGTTGTTGTCACCATATTGAATTTGATCTCTACTATCAGGTGTATCAGAAGATCATAGAAGAAAATGATAGTTTTACAAATTGTGCCTCCAAAAAGGTTAATTCAATTCATAACATACATTTTATGTGATAAAAATGATGATGATGTAGATGGTCCAATAAAATGCATAGAAGGACCTTGTGAAACATATGAAAATCTTCAACAACATCATTATATAAAACACTTCCACATCAATAACAAGATCTTCACTGCTCTGCTCTGAAGTTCCCGCTTAGGCTATTTTTTTGAATTTTTGGCCACTATTGTGATTTGACCCCCTGATGGGTCAGTCGAGGGAGGGGCCCGAAAAGGCTCCCCATTCCAAGGATGCTATCATCTTTTTTGGAGTTGTGCCTACGGTGGCAATGGCTAGTCTAGTGGTTCCTTGTCTAACGTTTCCTCCTTGTACTTCAGTCCTTTCCCCTAGGGAAAAGATGGAGGGAATCTCTGGGAAGTCACCCGTTCCACCATCTCTCAGGCTCAACTCTTTCTTCTTTGAGGAAGCCCCAGCTTCCTACATGGAAAAATTGGTGGGGTCTGACTCGCCAGCTTCGAGTAAAAGGCCTTTGGACTCCGCTTCTTGCTCGGTTACTAGCTGGGAAGTCTATGTCCCAGAGGCTCTAACGTTGAAGGCAATGGATAACCTCAAAATGTCTCTTGTTGGAAAAATTTTGGTGCAAAGGCCAAATATTGAATTGGTTCGTCAATGGGTTGCTTCCACTTGGAACCTCAAAGGTAGCGTCACGATCAATGCAATGCCAAGAGGTATTTTTCTCTTATCCTTTGTGGTGTATGAAGACATGTTGAAGGTTCTAACTAGGGGCCCTTGGGCTTTTGACTCGGGATTTAAAAATTCTCTATCTCTCTGCAAGTGGAAGTCGGGTTTTGACCCGTTGGCAGATTTGGGAGCCTTGGTGCCAACCTGGGTTCGCCTGTCGGGCCTCCCTTTGGAATTTTGGGAGAAAGGAATCTTGCAAGGCATAGCCAACTCCTTTGGGAGTCTATTGGCTATTAATAAGGTCACTCAAGAGAGATCTCGACTGGTGTATGCTCGTATCTGAATTAATGTGGCTATGAATACGGTCCTTCTGTCCTCCATCCTTCTTAAGTCTAAGTTTGGAAACTAGACCTAGCCCTTAGAATATGAAAATTCCTGACTCTTTTGTCAACTATGCAAGAATTTTGGCCATCTCAATGATTCATGTGGGTTAAAGTAGGGTGACGGCCCAAAGGCTAAGGAAAAATTTATAGAGAAGGCTCACCCTAGAAATGAAATGACATCTATAGTGCAGCCTCCTACTGTTCTCGAGTAGGAAGTTTCTATCCCTCTCATTAAGGACATCCCCGACCTACCCAATAAGTCTGTTTCTACTCCTGCTGAAAATGATTCGGTATGCCTTAACTTAGCTCTAGATACCCCTACTTCCACGTTCCCAACCCCAAGCTTCCCCTCGATGGTTGATTTGGTCTTGGAGGGAGGGAGTGATGTAAAAAAGGAGAATTTTCGTTCTGAGGACTCCTTGAAGGAGGTGACTGTGTTGGAAGCTGGTGTTAAGACTTAGACTCAAGGTGAGTTGGATGAACTTGAAGAAGGAGAGTATGTTCTAGCTGATAAAAACTTGTCTCTAGAGGATTTACATTCCTTTGATCAAACGGGTGCTAGAAACCTGAGTGAATCAATGGCTATTCTTGGATTCCCTAACAGTTTAAGTGCCAAGGAGGAGGAGGGATGGTCCCAAGCTTTGTCAAAACCTAAAAATAAAAAGAAACCGGATGTGGGAGGAGGTAATAAGGTGGGAAGGTCTTCCCAAAAGGACTCTAGAACCAAAGACACTGCAAGGGATGTGGCAACAAGAAAACAAGAACCTTGGATTCGATTGCAGGTTCGAAGTCCAAGAAAAAGTAGTCTTTACAGCTTCTTGGGGTTGGAGGCAGAGTTGTTATCAACTTTTGTAATGAAGTTCCTCTCTTGGAATATAAGGGGCCTTAATAGCCCGTTTAAATAGTTTTTAGTAAAATCCTGTATTCTTGATAATAAAGTGGATGTCCTCCTCCTTCAAGAAACAAAGATGAAGAAAGAGACTTTTGAAAAATCCATTGTGAATTTTTGGCCTGCTATGCATTTTTTTGTTAGTGAGGCGGAAGGTGCTTCAGGAGGTATTGCTACCCTTTGGAACCCATCAAAATTTAAGGGGACGTTGTTTTTTGCTTGTCAAAATAGCATGATGATCACTCTGGAGGATATTGTCTCCCAGGAGAAATGGAACCTTATAAATATTTATGCTCTGAATCTGAGCAGGGACAAAGTTTTGCTTTGGGAACAGTTAAGTAATGCTATTTCTCTAAGGTATGATGACCACTGGATGTTGGGAGGAGATTTTAACTCTCCTCTCCTCCCTTCAGAAAATTCTAGAGGGAAGGATGATTATTTTGACAACATGATGGAACTGGCGGAGTTGTTAAATTTGTCTGGTCTTATTGATATCCCCCTCCAAGGAACTAAGTTTACTTGTTCTAACAAAAGAAATGGAAATCACCTAATCCAAGTTAAACTTGATAGATTCTTGATCTCTGGAAATTGGGATATCTCTCAATTCCTTTCTCTCTCTGCCCTTCATAGGTCTGGATCGGATCATAATGCCTTGGTGTTGAAAAGGAATGTGGACCATAATAATGGTCCTTTCTCATTCAGATTTGAAGCTATGTGGTGTCTTCATCTGGACTTTGCTGATTTGGTTAAATCCTGGTGGGAGGAACCTACAAAAGGTACTCTGATGTATTGACTGGCTGAGAAGTTAAGTAGAATAAAGAAAAAAGTCAAAGGGTGGAATAAGTTGACTTTTGGAAATATCTTTGAGAGAAATAATTCTCTGGGAAAGAGCATAAAAGAGGTTCAGGATTTAATGGAGGCTAGTAGGTTGGATGAGGAGATTTGTGCTAAGGATAGAGATCTTAGATCACAGTGGTATAAGATAAACAAAAAGGAAGAATTCTACTCGAAACAAAAGTCAAGGGTTCAATGGTTAAAGGATGGGGATAGGAATACAAAATTCTTTCACCAATCCACGTTGAAACATAGAAGCAAAAATAGAATTAGATCTCTTTTGAAGGAGAATGGCTCTATGGTGACCAATGAAAAATAAATTGTGAGGGAAGATGTTAATTTCTTCTCTAACCAACATAGGGCTCCTAACATTGATAATCAAGTACATGATGACTTTATTGATGTGATTCCTAAAGCTATTTATGATATAGACTTAAAAATGATGACTAATGTTGTTTCCATGGATGAAGTTAAAAAGGTTGTGTTTTCCTTTGGAGCTTACAAAGCTCCTGGCCCTGATGGTTTGCCCCCCATTTTTTTCCAGACCTTTTGGGATATTGTCAAAAATGATCTTTTCAATGCTGCTAGGGATTTCTTTAGATCGGGTAGACTGTTGAACCAACTAAATGCCACTTTCATAGCCCTCATTCCCAAAAAAAAATTTGCCTCTGCCATGAAAGATTACAGACCCATTAGTCTCTGCAATACAATCTATAATTTTTTTTCCAAAATTTTGGTTCTCCATCTCAAATCGGTGCTTTATAAAATGATTGCCCCAAACCATAAAAGCTTTGTACAGAATAGAAGTATCCTTGATGTTGTTATCTCCACCCATGAAATCATTCATTCTATGGACCACTCTAAAAATCCAAGGATGGCCTTCAAAATTGATATTTCTAAGGCTTATGATAGAGTCTCTTGGCCTTTCCTCTTTGTTGTCCTCAATTTTTTTGGAATTGATGGTAGATTCCTAAAGTTGATCTCTGCCTGTGTTACCTCCCCCTTGTGTTCTTTTCTGGTTAATGGTGTTCCCCAAGGATTCTTCTCTTGTGGTCGTGGGCTTAGGCAAGGTGACCCTCTATCCCCCTATATTTTTATCATTGTTGTCGAAGTCCTTGGTAGGAATATCCAAAAATTGGTGGACTCAAAATTTCTCAAAGGTGTTAAAGCTGCTTCATCTCTTATGCATGACTCCCACCAACAATTTTTTGATGACACTAATGTTTGGGGAAGCCTCGGTGGTGGAAGCAGGTATCTGGAAACATGTGCTAAATGACTATGTTGTTGTTTCTGGTCAGTGTATCAACTATGAGAAAAACAAAATTTAGTTCTTTAACATTGATCAACAAATCAAGGAAAGAGTGATAAAAATTTTGGGTTGTAAGGAAGCTGAATTACCTTATTCTTATCTGATCCTACCGTTGATCTCTAAGAAGATGGAAAATACCTACTGGAATCGGTTGATTGAAAGGACCCAAAATAAACTTGCTGGATGGAAGGGGAAGCTTCTGAGTTTAGCTGGCAAGATTCAACTTCTCAATGCTTCCCTTCAGAATATTCCTTGATATACTATCTATCCCTCTTTAAAATCCCTGCCTATATAGGGGAAAAGATAGAATAGATATAGAGAAAATTCACATGGTCAAGAACTGAAGAAAAAAATAGAATGTCTCTAATTGGTTGGGAAAAAGTGTGTACTCCTAAAAGGAGAGGGGACTTGGGATTAAGAAGAATTTTTATGCTTAACAAATCCCTAAAGGCTAAAATTGGTTGGGATATCCTTGAAGGCACTAAAGATTGGGTAAAACAATTCCAAGCTAAATATATAAGGAACATGAACCCTGGTTGTTTTCTTTCAGTTTTGGATCTGCCAAGTGGCTCTGCTCTATGGAATCATCTTGTTAAATTGAGAAATCTGTTGAAGATGGGGGTGAGAAAGAGAATTGGGAATGGGAATAATATGGATTTTTGGAAGGACCCTTGGATAGAGTCTTCTAATCTATCCTCCTTAGATGACCTGAGACCTCTTAAACAAAGCCTTAATAGGATCTGTGGTAAAAATATTTCTGACTATATAAATTGGGAATTGGAGGAACCCAGATGGAAGGAGTTCAAATTGTTACTAAGAAGGGACAACCTGCGAGGCTAGAGACAGGTGAACTGGGACCCTATGCTAACTAGATTACATGGTTTGATAGGGGAGGAAAAGTGGTTTGATAGAGGAAGGGAAGATGAGTGGATTTGGAAAGGTTTCTCTTCTGGATGTTTCTCGGTCAAAATGGCCTATGAAGAATTGATTAAGGTGCAGAATGTTGTTTTTGACAATTTCTAGGAAAAGGTGTGGCAAAAGAATTTGATCCCTAAAATTAATTTCTTTTGGTGGACAACGGCTCATGGTAAAATCCCGACTGTGGATAATTTGGTTAGGAGAGATTTCCAACTGGTCAACCGATGCACGCTTTGTAAATAGGAAGAGGAATCTATTACTCACCTCTTTTTTCACTGCAATTATACGAGGGAAGTGTGGTCTTGCTTCCTCTCGTTGTTATCTTCTGAATGGGTGTTTCCTAACTCCTTGAAAGTGTTTATACAAAGTTGGGAAAATTTCCCTTTCTCTCATAATATCATTGTGGATATCTGGAACCAGGTTCCTCCTTTTGTGGCCTGGGGTTTATGGAAGGAAATGAATAATCGTATTTTCAGGGATGAGGAGAGAAACTGTCGGGAGGTCAGTGTGATTATTAAAAATCAGATTAAGGCAAACATAGAGGCTAGTAGGTATGGTTTATTCAAAGAAAGGCCAAACTATAAAGAAATGAGGATCAAGCAGAACTGGGGAATAAATAAAGATTTAACCAAACTTAATTGGTCTAAGATGCTAACTAGATTGGCTACGGTGTGGAACCCCCCGTAGAAATATTGGGTTAAATGCAATTTTGATGGATGCTCAAAAGGAAACCCAGGACAAGTAGGTGATGGAGGCTTGTTAAGGAACCATAAATGTGAGTGTATTGTGGGCTATGGGTTGAACATGGGAGTCTGCTCCAATAACAAAGCGAAAGTTATGGCTGCTTTGGGGGGCTTTAATATTCTAAAGGAGTTGGGCTATCAAAATGTCATAATAGAAGGGGAATCTAAGCTTATTGTGGATGTCCTAAATTAAGAGGTTGTGCCACCATGGGAATTAAAAAGCATAATTGACAAATTTCAAGTCATTAAAAATTCCTTTGCTAATTGTAGAGTGCAACATGTTTATAGAGAAGGAAATAAAGTGACCGATTGTGTTGCCAATGTGGCATTGAGCTGTAGGGGTTTGACCAGATGGACCTATGGGAATAAGCCAAAGTCTTTAAGAGACTTAATTCTAAAGGAAAAATTTGAACATGAGTATAATATGCAAAAATAAAAACTCACTGTTTGGTCGGATAAAAGAGTACCAAGTGCTGCTTTTGGGCTTTCTGTGTAATGATGATATGGGTTGTACGGTGAAGTATCAGAGGATCTTCGCTGACAAAAATAGTAATAATTTCTCCGTCATGAAGGTTACCAAATATCACATGAAGATTTTCATCTTGTTAAGGGTCGTCATGTCTATGCGTGCAGATTTTCCTTGTGTCAGCTATCCCAGCATTTATAATGTGGCGAAGGGAAAGGAAATTAATGTGAAGATTAATTTTTGTAAGAATAATGATGGTTATTTTGCTCCAGGGAATGTGTTGTGGGAGGTTTCTAAAAGAAACTTCTTGATTCACAATTATTCATTTGCTCTCTGTGTCTTCTGGCGTAAGATTGATTTATGCATTCTGAGGAACAAGAAGAAGGTGTGGGAGATTATGAAGAAAAGTGTGAAGCAGCTGAATAATTTGCAGAAGAGCAAAATGGGAGGTCCTAGGAAGAGAATAGAGCCGCCAAATTGTCAACCTCTGCAACAGAATGTGGATTTATGGAAAATGTTTGAGGAAGCTGGTATGGTTCCATTCTTCCAATCCTTGAAGGGATACAATGAGAACCTAACGACTAAATTCACTAACTCCTAGCGGAATGGAAATGCCACCATTGGAGCTGTGAAGTTCGAAGTTACGACCAGGTTCATCGCCGAAGCTATGGGTCTGCAAAACCAAGGAACCAAAGTTGCTAAAAAAAGTGGGGCGAACTACCAAATGTTTATTGACAAATTTCTTCATGAAGGTGAGAAGCTCAAAAGGTTCCAAAATGGGCACGCAAGATTGGAACTTCCTCCTCCTTTTTCCTTAGTTAGTCTATTTATAATGAGATATTTTACTCTGGAGGGAAGGTATATGTCGGTACATGCGTACCATTTTCCCCTGCTAAACCATATTCGACATGGTGAAAGAGTCAATTTTCTATTTTACATGTTATCCTTCCTGCAACTCCATATAGAGAAAGGTGCCAACGCTCCTCTCCACGAAGGCCTTATGCTAACCCTCTACAAGTATGCTTTGGTGTTGAATCCCCATCGCAATCCTTTTGAGAGAAGAAATGAAAACCCTAGCCATTTTGAAGCGGTTAATGAGGAACAGGCTTTGGACGAAAACCCTGGTGTGGTTGATATCCCGGCTGAGGATCCTATTCCCCGTTCGCCTCCTGCTTTTGTCGCTAGAAGAGTTCTTTTAACTGCTAAAATTCAATCCCCAGTTGCCAATGTTTCCAACCCTTCTACCCCTGTGTCACAAAAATGTGAGATGAAAAGAACCTTTGAAATAGAGCTTATAAGAGCCATGCCTGAAAAAAGGAAGCATTCACCACTACTTCTTGAACTTCCCAAGGCGAAGAAACCTAGATGTGAAGTTAACACTAGGGATTTAATAAATATAACGGAGGAAGGGACCCATAATGAGGAGGAGAAAGATTCTCTGTAGGGCCAGGGAAGTGGTGGGAGTGGTGGTAGACGATTGGCATGGCTTGCAAAAGTCGCCTCGAAGGAGAAAAAAGGGAAACAAAAATTGTCTACGAGTGAAGAGGAGGAACAAGAGTATGAATATTTTGAAGCCCAGGAGGATGATAACTCGGGGGATTTGGATTTTGAGAATACAACTTATGAGATGGGTGAAGAAGGCTCGAAGGAGGAAAAGGATGAGGAAGAGGAAGAACAAGCTGAACAGTTTGAGGATGATAAGAAAGAGGAAGAAAATGTGCAAGAAGTTGAGGATTTGGATACGGGAAAAGACACTACCATTGAAGTTTTAAAGAGAAGACTTACTTTACTACAGGTTCAATTCAAAGACATGGAGAAGGCTTTGATTACTCTCACGAGGGTTACAAACAGATTAATGAGGCGGGCAATGCTGGGTTCAACTTTTGGAGAACTCAAAATTTCCAAGAAGCTGAAGAAACAGGGGAAATCGGACGCCCTAAAGGCTCTGGACGAGATTGAGGGACCTGACTAGAGAGACTATATTGCTCTCATGGGAGAGTATGGGGACCTATTGAAGAAAGGAAAATAATGCCTCTTGATGTTGTTCTATTGTTTTTTTATGAGTCTTTTGTCGTATAATTATAATTTGTTAGACTATTATATTTTTATGGATGTGTTATGGTGGAATACCACCTGGGACACTGTGGACTTAATTAATGGTTTACATAGAACTAAGTATGCTCCTAGTATTTTACTATTTTTTATTAGAATTGGTTGGTCTATGGTTACTAAAGTTACTGCTGGCCTATGAAATTACAATGTTGTTGTTTTTTGGGCTGGTGGTGGTGTTGTTTCCCACCTTCTCTCTTTTTCTTTTTGTCTACTTGTGTAACCATGGGATCAGGGCCCTTCCTTGTTTATCTAATAAAAAACATATGAAAATTTAGCTAAATTGTGTTTAAGAAATGAAATTATTGACATGACGAAGATGGTAAATTTCAAGAATTACAAGAACATAAAGTACAAAAATAAATGGGAAATAATTCACAAGGTTAGATTACATAGAAGATGAACTACCCATGTTGGAACATTTATGGAAATTTTTCATAAATTGATATAAACATGCATACATCATGCACTTTTTGCTAAGTGGCAAGCTAAAGAGTTTCCATTGTTGAGAGATACTTTTCCACTTGGAATATTTTTATCAGTATTTGAATTTGTAAAAATATAGTTTTCACCCATCAAAAGGAGATTCAAACACAATATTATTATTCAAATAAGGTCACTATTATGGTACATGCACGTTATCAACATGTATAATCAGATTTGGATGGTGTTGAGAGTACATGTATACGATTCATTAAGAAAAAATATCACTTTTATAATAGTGATGATAAAGAGCATGACACACATTTTGTAGAACATTGCTTTAAAAAATTCCTTGAAGATTTAGCAAGGAGTGTGAAAATTGGGAAACATTTTGTGTGGTCAGATGGGTTTGCATCATAATTTAAATCATCAAGGCCATTTTATGCATTTTGCAGATATCATAGACATGATAATTACCACACATTTGGAATTTCTTTGAGATTGGACATGGAAAGGGTGAACATGATGGTGTAGGTACTTGCATCAAATGTACTTTATGAAAAAATCAAATTAATTATTAGAGAGATCGTATAAATGATTTTAATGATGTTGTTGAATGTATTAGGAAAATGTATGTTATATACTTTGCATAATGTTATAATATAATTTATTATTATTTGTGGTGCACCTAGGGGATCTAAGGATGTGTGCATCACATGGGTTTTCCATTATTGAGGCCACTCTATGTGTTGTATGTAATATTGGGATAAATATTTAATATGGGGTTGCACATTGAGAAAAAATATTTAATATTGAGAAAAAATTAAAGTTGGGGGGAAATGGTTTTGTAAGCTCATGGTATTAGTCACATGGTTTTATGTAATACCACTTGGTCATTTTGTGCAAGCTTATGTCTATAAAAACAAGCACTTGGATAGTTGTCTAAGGTTGGCTATTTTGGCTAAGGTGTTGAGAGCACCTCTTGTTTGCATTTGTGAGGGTTTGATGCATGGCATGGGATGTGTGGTTACATTCTTGTTCGTGCTTGGAGTGTATGCAGAGAGCTTGTTGTTTCAGAAGTGTTCATGGAGACTCTGAAGATGTTTTGTAATTATTTTATTGTTAAATAATACATGAGTGATGGATACTTTTAGAGACTTGGTTTTTCCATCTTGAGGGTTTTCTTAGGGTATATCTTATGTCATCATTAATGGTATGTTGTCTATTATTTTGCATATGGATTCTGAATACTTTTTGCATAGATTTCTCTATTTGTTTTATGTGGAAATTGTCGTAGATGGCTAGAAATCTCCTAACATAATGGTGTAAGAAATGATTCACATGTGAAGCTGAAAATTATTCAAGGAGTAACTCACGTCTAATTAAAGAGTGTTTTGGGCGACATCATGTATGTAAATTATTTTAAAATATTTTGAATTGATTATAATATTGTTATTATAGTTTTATAATTTTAAAATAAAATTATAATTGTAATTTATGTGTTTGACATGTATATATAAAATTTATAGGTTTGGATAGAAGAAAAACACATGGATGTAAGATGGGAAAAAAATATCTCTGCATTGTGTCATGAGTACAAATAGTCAAACATAGACATTGTGCACTAGGGATTACTCTTGTTTTTGTTATGATAAAATGTTGGGAGATCATGAGCATTACAACAACTTGAATATGCCAATGAATGGATTTTGGTGCCACTGGTTGTTACAGACACATGATGTAGATGAAGAAATATTTGAAGAAATTACTTTGATTCCAACTAATTATGACCATATTTTAGGATTGATTAAAAAAATGCATATCTATCATAAAACTCTTGTAACTTTCATTTTAAATGTTTTTAATATGTTGATAAAAAATAATTATAATTTGACTTTTAAACATTAAAATTCATGAAAATTTTATAATTTTATTACATTTCATTGTGGTGCAAGAAATGTTTCTCTAATCATAGCACAGTTGGAAACATATAAGGTGTAAGTTATTATTTATTGAATTGTACAAAAGAGATGATGAAATTAAAAAAACCAGAGACAATAAACTAAAATAAAGAATAAGGAGGGGCATTATGAAGGGAGACAATGCATTTAGTGAGGCATGGTTACCCATTGAATTTGATAAGATTGGTGACAGAGGAGAGAAGATTGTGTGTATATGAAGGAATGGTGATGAGACATGAAGGAGAGATTGTGCCATTAATTAGGAATGGCACCCCAACCATTTTCCATACACTCATCATGTGAAAGAAGACGGGTGAAAATGCCAAAATCCTCAACCTTTGACTCTATTTACCTGTCGCATTAGATAATGAGAGCTTTCAAACATGTCAAAAATAATGGGAAAGAATAAAAGGATAGAGGCAATTTTATAGGGAGGGGCTTTCATATACTAAGGGAAAAGACATGAGGACTGGCGCAAGGCATGGCACCCCTGACCATGGGAGACTAAATTCTACAGATCACATGAAAAAATAAACACCCACATAGCCTTAAAAAAAAGCTCTCACATCTCCTCAATGAAGGTGTGTGCTATTCTGGAGGGTAACGACTGCTGGGGAGATGAGTTGGATAGAAAACAAGATGCACATAGAGAATGCAGAGGGAGAGAAAGGAAGCACAAAGACAAGGCGTGAAGAATTGGAGAAGGCGAAGAGGATATGCAAAAAATGGATTCAATAAAAAGGGTTGTAGTAGCTTTCAGGAAAGCAACTGGTAGGTGAAAATCCAAACTCCCTAACCTTTGTGAGCATCCTCATTGCCTGCGTTGAAGTTAGAGCTCTTAAGGAAACTATGGACATCCACCAATGGAGGAATCTTGTCAAACTTGGAGAGAACACGTGAAAGAGAGAGAGAAGAAATTTGTAAGAAAAGGGAGAAGTCGAGTAGGGAATTCGATGAAAACACTAGGAGTGAAGATGATAGAAATTTAAATCTTGGTATAGTTTCAGGAGGCACTGGATTATTGAACGTGGATGGATTTGTTGAAAAGGCGATAGATATTTCAGGCAAATGCAATTGGCAGGGGCAAGGAAAAATTCTCCCAATCGTTGCTAATATTCTTACAACTTACATTGAAATGGAAGCTTCGAATATGCAAAGGACCAAATCAGGGGCATGTGAACTGAAGGAGGGCGTTTTATGAAAACAAGAGGGAAAAATGTAGAGGATGGGCTATGTTTGGGATGAAAAGAGAAACATGAGCAACAAAGGTCAATAGGAGAAGAATGCAAAGAATGGTGGATTTCAATGGTTGCAGGATATTCACACATGGGTAGATTTTGGTAACATATGGTGTAATTTTAGAGAGGCAAAAAGTAGCAGCAAGAGCATCGAATAGGTGTCAAGCGAGCCCAAAAAGAAAGTGTGGATCGGGTTACATGCTTTCCATTATGGAAAGCAGGACTGATTTCACCAGTTGGCCTGTGTAGACTCGCCCTCACTATGAAGGAGACATCTAATCCAAACTAGATATGTGATGCATATTGATATTATCTATAATAGTAATCATGTGATTTGTTATTATTATAGTTTATATTTAAATGGGTGATAGCCTAAATAATTAAAGATTCCAATAACCTGAAAGAAGAAGCACTTATTTTAGGAACAAATGTGTTAATTATAAAATGTTAATGCTTTTGGTTGGTGATTTAAAATATTGTGAATGGATGGATAAATGTGCTAAGTTTCTTGATGTGGAGGTTTATCATTGATTATAATTATTTTAAATGTGAAGAACTCAAAGAAAGTGTAAGGGCATAAATTAATCGATAGATATTTTGACCCGAATAATAAGTTAATGTGAGAGTGAGAGTGATCAAGTGCGTAATCCTACTAGGACCTACAAAAATTGTATGGATGTAGATAAGTTATGATTTGTAACATGCAATTGCTCAAACTTTAGAAGTTTAAACCCTATCAACTCAGTAAAAAGGGAAGTGGGGTCTTGATGGTTATCAAATGAAGTTTATTAATAGACCTAAGAATTTGGGACTTTCTATCTACCTAAACAAAATCACCTCTATAGTACAAGATAATCCCTCAAGATTAAACTATTTCATTTTCCAAAGGCTTGAACTTTTATCATAAAAAGAGGAAGATGGTGTGTACTCTTACCTGAGTGTTTTACTTGTAATGAGGTGGGTTTAAAATATAGTTATGTAAACCCCTTTATATATTATGAACTAGGAACTTTATTAGGCCTAATCTAAGTATTGGATTATGGTTGCATAATAATTTAAGAAATGATGACTTGTTAGTGGCACTAGAATGCCATTGTACTAAACATACTTTTAATGTTGCAAATTGATACTCTTGGTGACCCAGCTTGGATTTGAGGATAAATGTTTAATATGACTACATGAAGACTTTCAACCCCTTAATTATGAGAACCTTGATATAACCTATGAATAAAAGAAGGATGTTATAGATGCAGTAAACTACAATATAAATTGTATACCAATTGGAGGGAAACTATCAATTAATTTGACAATGTGGTTGAGATCGAGTTATGAGATAAATCCTAGGTAGAATCTCTTAATACCTTACTAATGACCATTAAGGATGGGTTTAGATAGAATGTCAAGTATAAATAAATAAGCTAGTCTATTAAATAGACTATCATAAGAATGTGGGGTTTGCACCAAAAAGTAAAGGAATTAGAAGACCAAGAATATTATAAATAATACTATTAATGTGGGCCTGTTAATGGGCCTGGTTGGGTTCATCCAACCTCTAAGGGTTTAGCAGAGGTCAGTTGGGAAAAACCAATGGAGGGATGGTGGAAATTGAATTTTGACAAGGCATCTAAAGGGAACCTTGGACCATCAGGGGTAGGATTCATTTCTCGTGATTGGAGAGGGAATGTATTGGCTTTCAGAGCGAAGAAGCTGGAGGAAGGGACTAATAATGTAGCTGAAGCCTCAACAACACTAATGACAATCAAACTTGGAAAAAAACTAGGGGCTTCAAAGATTCATTTGGAGGGTGATTCTTTGATAATTATCCAAGCAGTGATGAAGGGGTGTATTGATGCCTAGTATCTATAGAATGTAATTGGTAAAATTAAAGAAGAGTTGGCATCCTTTGATGATTTTAAAGTAAGCCATATAAGGAGGTTTGGAAATGCAGAAGCAGACACCTTGTCGAAATGGGCCTTAACTTTTGAAGAAATTGGTGAAACGAGGATTGAAGATCTAAGTCGATTGGACTTAGAGGAGGAAGATTTAAGGGAGATGGTACGCAAGTAGAATTTAATGCAAAAGAATAAATGAATGTTTTTCAAAATTTGAAGCCATATAAAGAATGTTTGTGGATTCAAGTGGCAGCGCTAAATGTACGTCAACATTAATGGTGGAGTATGGGAAATTAATGCTAATTAAACTCTCTAAATTCAGTTGTCTTGATGTTCTCATTGTTTTATGTGGCGAAAAACAAGTTCTGAGGCAGTTGGTAGGTGGAGTTGGTGATGTATTTGCAAAACTGAGATGGAGGCTAATTTTTCACTCAAGACAAAGAGGCAACTCTGCCCTTTCTTCGGGGAAGCTTCGGAAAAGGGTTGAAAGGAATGTTTCTTTATAGTGATAAGAGATTGGTGCAGTCAGTGCAATTGATATTGGGCAAATGGTTTAAAGATATCAAGCATAGGTATCACACAAACATGGATGTGTACTCACTGATAATGGCCTGGGGATTAGACTTGGGGGGAGCCAATTGAAGTGGTGAAATGAGTGATGAAAGAACTGGTGTACAAAGATTTTTTGGAGGGCATGGAGTCAATCTTCGAATGGGCCATCCCGGGAGAAGGTTTGGACTTAAGCGAAGGAATTCAGAATGTAGAGGATGAAGAGCTTGAAAATATCAAACCATTTGTGAAATGGACAAAAGGTAGATGTAAAGCCAGTTGGAGTGAGGAGGCAACACGCAAATGGGAAGCATTAAAGTTATTTGTGGAACTGATGGAGGTAGAAGTGGTAATTGCATAGGCACACACAAAAGTAGAGAATTTGGAGAGGAAAGAGTTGTGTCCGCGCAAGAAGAAGAAGTTGAATGAGATAAAATGAGAAGTAGACCTAGGTAGCTTGGCCAGAGCTTCTCAGTAAATTTATTTCTTTATTATGAAACTTTCAAGTTTTTATTTCCTTTTTGCAAAAATTTTGGGGTTAAGCCCTACATAGTATGTAGGGAAAGATGGCGGTTGATTGTAGGAGGAATAGTAGTTAAACGAAAATACTGTGATTGCAAATCTGAAGTGTTTTTTTAATCTAAAATCGAGGTACAAGGTTGTTAATGTAAGGTAGTGTAGGAAAAATGTGAATATCGGAGACAAGGGTTGGGTAGTAAATGAATTTTGGGTGGTAGTTGGTATGTCAAAAAATCAAGAAGATGATGTATTTTGAATTTGCTTTATCAATAAAATAAAATCATATTACTGATCAAAAAAATATATAATACTATTAATGTGATTATGTTTTCATATAATTTTCTAATGGATATAGTGTTTCCAACCTTCTTAAGTAGGACTCGAGCAATGATTATAATTTAAAAAAGGTTTATAAATACTATTGGATATCCTTCAAGAGAAATCTATTGACCCCTTGCGTAAAAGAACCTCAATATTGAATCTAATAGGTAAATTTTAAATGGAAGTGCTTTCCTATGGGTTTGTGAGAATCAAGGTAATTTCACATTGAGTGATAAGCCTCTAGCCCCTATCAAGATTAAGACTTGTTAAAATCAACCTCGAGATGTTCTTGAGCTAGTCTATGAATTATAATGGGTGGGTAAATTATATACCTATTTATGTTTTCCTAATTGCGGAAAAGCATTAATAATGGAAGAGAAATATTAATGAAACATTGATTATGGGGAAACTTGTGTGTAGGTCCTTTGAGAGACCTTGTGAGGAGAACTACGTATGACTTTGATCCATTTGGAAGTGGAAATGTAGGCGGTCCTTGGGCGAAGTATGTCCCTATGACCTCAATTCCATAGGGGAAGGGTATAGAGGGGGGGATAACTCCGAGATGCTGGGATTGTTCCTACATGGTTTGACCTTTCCTCCTCCATAAGCTTCATTTTGAGGCTAAAATGGGTATTGATCAAGTTAAGAGAATTTAATAACTTATATATATATATATATAATAGGTTTCTATCAAAGAGAATAAAGTAAGGGATTTAACTACTTTATAATGGGTAGTTGATTATACATATATGATGGGAAAGGCCATCTCGTGTTGGTTCCATGTATCTCTTATGTGTTTGTGTAATTCAACTCCATATCTATGTGTTTATGTATAGGCTCATGTACCTGTGGATTGAGATTGTGATTCATGTTATGTATGACCCACCCAAGAGTGAACCTCCAAGATATTTGAGCAGTGATAGGAAGTCATTGGACTGTGCCAATGATCAATTTTTAGGCTACTACTAGGGATTAGTCAACATTCACTTGGATCACGAAGGTGAAAGTAGCGCACTACCTTGGTTATGATACGACTGTACCGGTTGTAAGGGTAGGGACCCATCCGTGTGGGTAACGATAATCTAGGGATAATCGTGTATTGAGAGGGTTCACTGGTTGTCACTAATAAGCACAAAAGTGACCGATGCCAAGTGTTACCCGAGATTGTGAAAAAGATAGTTGATAATATCACTAAGGTCACAAGGTGGTATATATCGGGAGCTACTTCTTCTTGGGTGGACAGACTTGTCATCGATGGTCTATAGACGATTGAAGTCAAAATCCACCGGGTTTGGTAGGTTCACTGCTTGGGGTAACCCTTAGGATGGTGGATGGACCTGTGGTGTAATATGGGATGCATTGAATCCCCTTCCTAGTTGTTAGATTGTATACTTAGCCTTATGGTGTTGAGGACGGACCCGCGGTGTAGTATGGGATGCACTGAATCCTCTTCCATTTGACAAATGTTGCAGAAGATTGGTGGAAAGGATAGGACCCACGGTGTAGTGCTAATGAACCGATATTCTTTCTATTTGGGATGCAATATGAACATGTGCTAGCCATTGTGATGTGTTAGTCAACTATTGTGATGTGTTAATCAACCATTGTGGATGTGATGCATGTTGGAGCTTGTCACTATGTGTTTGTGATGTATATTAGAGCTCGTTATTGTGTACTTGTGATGTATGGTGGAGCTTGTCACTATGTAAATGTGATGTATGATAGAACTTGCTATTGTGTATTTGTGATATATGTTGGATCGAGTCACTAATTAAATGTGATATGTGTATGAGACAACCATTATTGTACTCGTGATGTACATATGAGCTAATCACCATTATACTTATGATTATGTATGATCCAGTCACAGTTATACTTGTCATCTATGTATGAGCTAGTCAACATGTGTATATGGAAATATGCTCGTGATAGCTATTGAGTATGATCTTAGGGATTATTGTATGAATGACCACTTGTGAATATTATGAATGTTTGTACACTAATGTTTGGTATGGGCCCAACACTTGATGGCAAGTTATTATAAAAAATTTATCATTATAATATAATTAATTGATAACTTATGCTTAATGAATAAGTCATGGGTTAAGAGCAAGATCAAAGACCTCATGAAAGAGGAGAGAATGAACTCCCTCTAACATTGTGGGGAGAACTATGATGCCTCTGATTCCCATGAGGGCATACATAGGTAGGGTCACCATGAACCCTCGAGGGTTAGGTTGTAGGTCTAGGAAAGACCTTGTTTGTGGGACCTTACCATAGTTTTGAGTGTAAGCCTATAAGTAGGGGTGTTGATTTGTTGTCACTAGGATGAATGAAGAACTTTTGAGATTAGCGCATCTAATCTAGTTGGAATATTCTTTTAGTTGGTTATGTTGGTAGTTGTTGCAACTTGAAAAAAAAAATGTTGTGCCCGAGGGGCAGATTTTAAAACCCATTGAATGAAAATTAAAATGTATATAGTTTGTAAAGAGGGTCTTTAACTTTTGTATGAGACTTTATACTTTTTAGTTTTCTATAAAAGAAGACAAACTAAACAAAGTAATAGATGTGATAGGTTTTGTTAATGTTGACTAAGTTGAAGATAATGATTGTCAAAGATCTACATATGGTTATATTTTTAACTTTTTGGTAGAATATTTAGTTAGAGGAGCAAGAGGTAGGTAATTGTTGCACTCTCAACTATAAAAGCTAAGTATATGGCAACAACTCAAGCATGCAACTTGGTGGCTATAAAGTTACAAAGATTGTGTTCAAATATTGGTTTCTTTTCACAAAGTTATAAACATAATTACAAAGATTATGTTTAAATATTGGTCCCTTATGCAAATAATATATATTGTGATAGCCAAAGTGGAACTCATTTAGCAGAAAACCTTACCAATTATGGTAAAAATAAATAAATTTATGTAGAATATCATTTTGTTAGACATAGTTAAAGACAACATGGTATTGTTGAAGAAGGTTGATACCTTAGAGAATGTAGCTAACTCATTTACAATTTCTGTTAGTATTGAGAAATTTTCTTAGTGTATAAAATCATTGGGCATAACTATCCTTAGCAACCGATTTTATATATCTCGTGATCTCCTATACAAAATATTCAATAAATATGAGATTTATTGGATATATTATACATACTTTACATGTCTTATGTCTCTTATACATTATACACTACATAACAATTTATGATTTTGGAACTTTATCTCAATTGAAAGGGTATAAAAGACCAACAACCCCTATAAAAAAAATGAGAACAAAAACTCTTGAATGAATTTTTTTAACTCTTTTAAATAATTTTTCAACTTATATATTTAGACCTGTTATATTATAAAAACCATTTAATTGTTGAGTTATTATATAAATGCTGCTTTCAATAAAATCTTTTGTGCAATTATGATTTGCTTGTACTACATAAATTTAGCATTATTCTCCTCTGCTACTTATAACCATTGTTCGTAATATTCTAAATACTTTAACAAAATATTTGCATTTACAATTACAAATTATTTTTTATTATTCCAAATATTGGACAAATTATACACATTCACAATTACAAATGAACTTATGCTACATACATCAATGCGATCTCTTCTTGCCTTCGAGAGATCCTTTTTTCAGAGACTGCTTACAGAGGTATAAAATGTGAGCCTCTTAGGCTACAACAGAAGTGGGAGATACTTCAATGGATTTGGCTATTCCAGTTGAACAACTATTTTTGTCATGTGCTCTGTAATTTTCTGTCTCACCCCAAATCTCATGAATAATGTGCTTCACATCATGAACATCTTCCATCACATAATCAGCTCCCTCACTTTTCTCGGAGCTACCAACCTTAAAAATCATATGTTGAGTTCTATTAGAAAGCAGTTAATTGAGGCAACAATAAAATTATTGCAGGCATTTATGTAAAATTAGACTTAATAATTCTAAATTCTATTTTTGTTTGGGAACTTACAAGGACTGTATTAATGCCTGCTGCTTTTGCTCCTGCTATGTTTCTACGATTGTCATCAAAGAACAGCTGCAACATGGACTCAATAAGTACCATTACGAAGATACTACTATGTATAAAAATTGACATGCAAATTTCTTCAAACTTACTGTTCTCTGAGGGTCTGAATTTGCAATGGCAATTGCCCGCTTAAAGGCTTCAACTGATGGTTTGATGATAACAGGAGAAGTAAGAGGATTGCATTCCCCATCTTGTTGCTGGTAAGGATAATCCATATTAAGGCTCTCAAAGCAGATAACATCTTCAAAACAGTCCTCCAGGGATAACTTCTTCAGTATCTTGGTTGCATGAACTCTGTCTGAATTTGTGAATATCTGTAGAAAAAGTTGCATTGATGCTAAACATTAACGTTCTGCGTCATTTTCCTTTAAGTTTTTAGCATTCACATTAAAAATATTGGTAAGAAGTGGGTGTGGTTAAGAACCGTACAGGCGACACAACTCTTGGTGGGCTCTTTTTAAGAAGATTTGAAGAACTTAAAAATTCAGTTTATGCATCTTAGTTGAAAACAGCAGTCTACTCCATGGTCTAGTGATTAGGCAGAGCTATTGAGGTGATTTGAGCTTTTGATGGGTGTTCACATTTAGCAATCACAGACTTATGAGAAGCAAAGAAAAGGAAAACCTCAATACATACCAATTTTCTTTGAGGCATGCTCAACAAAATGTTCCTCAAGACCGGATCTGGCTTAATGACTTCATATGGCAATCTCCCATGAACAAAACTATACATATAATCAGAAAAATAAATGTATAAGATTTTTACTGAGAAAAAACAAGAGAGTATCGAATGTAATGGAAGCAGGGGAAAAGTTATTCAAACTTGAGGTTAGAAGAATTCAATCAGTTGATTGCTAGACCTAGCGTAAATGTGAAAAGGAAATCTATTACTTTATTCTTGCAAAAAAATGTATTCAAGATTTTAGAGAGTCCAGGAAAGAAAATTGAGATCTTATAAAAGATATTAAGCATTAGTACCTGTGATATTCATCTGGATCAATTTCATACCCTAATGCCTGCAATGGAAAGTGAAATAATTCATGTCAGTCTAATAGCCTAAACAGCCCTAGGAATAATATCTCTGTTCTGTTACAAATTTATATGTGAACCTAAATGGGATTTTAACCCCTAAATTATGAGAGACACCACAGATATCTGTTCTGTTCTTGATGGTTAGAGACAGAAACTTCCCTTACTATAAATTGTTGTAAATGAGTTTTGGATGAAAACTATTTTGAACAGATTTTAAGAAAATTCACATTCTTGAAAGCTTTGTATAAATAAAAGGTCTCTTATATTTTATTCAATTGAAATCATTACTCCTGATAATGGAGGAAAAGCGACTAGAAAAATTATATCTGTTCAGACACTTTTAATCCTCAAACGTTTATACCAACAATTGCATATCGGTAAAGTACTAAATTCTTCTGCCTTTCCAAAATCTCCAATTCTATGTATTCCTATAGTTTCTTTCCTCCCCTAAATATCAAATCTATCTATTTATTTAAAATGAAAATAAGGAGAAGAAACTCACTCGAAGGCCTGCCAGCGAGCTTCCATGAGTCTTGTAAAACCGGGAACGAAGCTCCGTGACAACATCGATGCTCAATGCAAGTTTTTTCGACAGAAACTCTGCAACACAGTCCAAATCCAGGCAATTAATTCGCACAATTCAATTATAGTAAATCGAATTATAAATTTCTTTAAAATTTACATTGAAACTTTGAATTTAGTAGCCCCCATACCATCAATATTCTTGCGGCATGCTGTGGCTATTCCTGTACTCGAAGGATACAACGTATCGTCTAAATCTGCCAAGTTAAATTCCATATCTCTAATCAGCAACCGAATTCAACCCAATTTTTGTTCCACATACTTTAACAAGAATTACAGAGTCATAGTCAAGAATACCCTGATTTTTGCAGAAAAATCATAACATACCAAATAGCAAGCAGTCGAATTGAGGCCTGTGCAACAAATTCCCTCCTTCCATGTTGATAAAGTTAAATTCTTTTCAACAGAGCTTCAAAAATTGTGCAGAAAATGGACAATGCAGAGCAAAAATGGATGGGGAGAAAAGAGGGAAGCTGTTACTTTATACAAGTTGGAATGTACGTTTATTGGTAATGGCAAAGAACGAGGAGTGCGACGCGGTTGCACGTGTCTGAAAAGGAAAATTATTGACTAATATTTAACCATGTGAAGCATGTGTTCCTATGTGGACATATCTATGTCTTAACGTTACCTTTTGCACTTTTCTAATGGTTTATATGGTAATTTGAGTCACTCAAAATTTTAAATTGGTTTATTTGTGAAAGACATAATTAAACCTTTATGTAAATATTTCAGTAAATTAATTAAATAAAAATAATAACAAATTGATTAAGCTATTAGAATAAATGTATGAAATTTATATAAATAAAATTGTAGTATTTAAATCTAGATTTGATGAAGATTTGATTATAACAATGTTATCGAATGATTTTATTAATATGTCAAAAAATTAGGTTTTTGTCACATCCCTCATTTTAGAAGAGTAGAAAAATAAATTAAAATAAATTAAATTAAAAGGTGTCAATGATGGAGAGGGAAGTATGGTGCAGGGATGGGCACCTTGGCACATGGTATGGACATCCATCATTTCATAATTGACTTGATAGGGTATGGATGTCCATAGAAAGCAAAAAAGATATAAGAAATTTTCATCAGGAAAGGTAGAGGGAATAGTCGAATAGGAAGTTTGTGGCCCTTTTGGGAGCTACTTTCTTCTGAAGGGCATGATTACAAGGGGAGGCATGTCATTTACATGAAAATGTTGTAGTCGTTTCCAAAATCCTAGTGCACCATATGGTAGCAAGTACTTGAAAAAGGGGTGCAACAATATTAGAGGAGGCATCAATCACAACACATGGAAAAGGGTACATGCGACTGAGGATGTGAATGATGGAAAAGGAGGATGGTTTTACAAAAAGAAAAAAGACATCTAAGACAATTGAAGGAAAAATTCAACACCTAAACTGGAAATATCTTCAATATTGTTATTGGAGCGAAGTATACTCCTTTGCAATTGCCCTTCTAGAGTAGTATTAAGTTTAAATATATCCATTCTTGTAGTTGAAAAGTAATTAACCTAGGCTAGTTATGGTATGTGGAGGTGATACTTTACCTATAGTTGCTGCCAACAACGGGCTATCAACTAACAACTCAAATAATAAAATAATAATCCCTCTTCCCCTACATATATGGTAAAATTGTATGTAAAATGTGGAAGCTTAGACAAGTCGTGTTAGCTTATCTTATTCAGTGCAAGATTGTACATTTGTGTTGTAGAGCTACTACCCTTGCTATGGTTGAGTAAGGTTTGTTAGATTTGGTTGTGAAATCACCCAAGATCAAAATGATTGAAGGAAAGCAAGAAAAGAGATGGATAAACTCAACACTCCCTTAGCATTGAACTAGTAGTCCATATTACTACTAGCCAAGGGGAGGGGTGAGTATTGCTTATATAGAAAAATAATGGCAGATAAATCCAAGAGGAGTAATAACTCCCAAGTGCCCATAATAGGTGGGAGTTTTACCTACCTGGTAAATGCCAGATTACATGGTTATGCCTACTTAGGTAAAGACAACACAAATGGTTATGGGAGGTGGCTAATAAATCCAAAAGAGGATGTGAGACTCAAACATCTCTCCTTAAGCGTAGCTTAGGTGGGTGAAATTTTACCCCAAATCAAAAAAATTGCACTAAAAAATGCCTCTGTATGATTGAGAATGAGCCTCTAAAGTTTAGGTGCAAAATGCAAAACTTCAATGGTGAGGGGTCAAAAATTTGAACAGCTTGTTGATGTCAGCACTGTGTCACCACCAAGTTTGGTTGACTACTGCTAAATTTGGTGCTCTGCCAACTTTAGAGAACCCCTAGTCAGTTTAGAAGTCTGCTAAAATTAGAGTAAAGCCAACTAAAAATAGATCTCCTCTAGATTAAAAAAATTCACCAAAAAAATTGTTAAATTTAGCAAGACCACCAAAAGGACTACTAAACTTTGATGAGGCACAAAAGCCAAGGCAGATCACATACTTTGTGCAAGTGGGTCGTACAGCTCACTTGCCAAAAAAAATTTGCCCCGAAAAATGACTTTCTTCAAATTTGATAAATTTTATATGAAAATAGGGGTTTTTGGGCCTTTTGGACGTGATGGCGCAATTCATTTTACCTCAAAGTGCCTAGATTTTTAGGATCTTACCAGATCTTCATAGAAAACCTCTATTTTTCAACCCTTCATAGATTTCACATCCGATGTCCAATTTGGATGAAATAAAAGCCTAATCTGACTTTTCTGACTGCTCTGAACTCAATGGTGAGCTTAGAATGTCTCCAAGAAGCTTTGAAATACCTGCAATAGGAAGAAATCCCCCCCAAGAAACTAAGATCTCTATCAAGCATTTTTTATTCTCCAAGTCATCATCGGATGCAAGAGAAGAGCATACTTTGCTTTCAAGAATGGATTGAGAAAATTGCTAACCCACAATTCACAACTTGCTCTAATACCATGTTAGGTTTGGTTGTGAAATCGACCAAGATCAAAATGATTGAAGGAAAGCAAGAAAAGAGATGGATAAACTCAACACTCCCTTAGCATTGAACTAGCAGTCCATATTACTACTAGCCAAGGGGAGGGGTGAGTGATGCTTATATAGAAAAATAATGGTAGATAAATCCAAGAGGAGTAATAACTCCCAAGTGCCCATAATAGGTGGGAGTTTTTCCTACTTGGTAAATAACAAATTACATGGTTATTCCTACTCAAGTAAAGACACAAATGGTTATGGGAGGTGGCTAATAAATCCAAAAGAGGGTGTGAGACTCAACTACCCAAAGGTGGGTGTGAGTGACACATGTGATGGATAGATTATGCCACATGTACTCATCCTAACCATTCTAATATAATCTAAGCAAGCTTAATAATGTGTGTGGGAAAAATAAATATTCTTTAACATAAGGAAAATAAAAAACCTACACTAACAAGGTTATGAAACTAGCTCTTCTAATTGAAAAGAAGATGTTTGGTCAATCAAGTTGTTATTCAAGGCATAAAAAATTATGGCCAATCTTTTTATTTAAAAAATAGTAGTAACTAGGGGTAGTTATACTATTGGTATCAAAGCACGGTTCAAACACTAAACTTATAAAACTCAATAGACTTTGAGATAGAGTAGACAATCTTACACTCCTAGATCACTATAATTGAACCGATTTCTCAATTTCTCAATATGACTATATTAACCTTGAACTTATTAAATGAAAATTTAATCTTGTGAGAATGGTTGGCTAGTCTCAACCAAGAATACCTTAATGGGTGCAAAAGGGTATTTGGATATATAAATAGTAAATGAAAATCAAAGTGCACAACATAAGTAGTAGTATTTGATGATTACTAATTTCCCTTTAACTAATTGCTAGATTTGAATTTGTATAGTATTATAAGATGATTTGCATTGCATAGTTAAGAGCATTAAGAATCCTCCTTATTATATCAATGTGAATGGAGATTAACCTATAATGTAGAGAACTTGAGGATGTATGGTTGAATGGGTAGGTTGTAGCTACCTTAATAATTGATTAGTTCATTTATGGCTCTAATGTATAGGTTAAAGTTACATTGAGAGATATGTTTATCAAAGATATTATAAGTATGTTTTATATTCATACCTAAAAGTATGTAAATACACATTGAAGGAACAATAGGCATGAGAACTCATGTACATAGAAATTTTTAATCTAGCATGCTATGAGTTTGGAAATGAGCTAGTATATGGTATGAAGCCATGCAAATAATAACTCACAAGGAACACATGGAATTGTGCTTATTATTTGATGGTTAAATGAACTTGCTTGAATTGGTATTTTGCTAATGTTAGTTTACTGGGACACTAGTGACATGTACATTGTAAACACATGTAGCAAGCAACTTAATTGTCACCATGGGACTCAAGTGGAAATGTAAGGTAGATTTTAATGCTTAAACTAGAAATATATTTAACATTGTTCCTAGAGCTAATTATAGTCCTTTGTAATTACTCGCCTAGATAAGTATTAAGTTCAAAATAATCTACTCTTGTAGCTACAAAGATTAATCTAGGTTCGTTATGGGACGTGGAGGTGATATTTTACTTGAGGTTGTTGCTAGTAAGTGAATATTAAATGACATTTCAAATAATAAAATAACAATCCCTCCTCCTCTACATAAATGGTAAAATTGTATGCAAAATGTGAAATCTTAGACAAGGCATGTAAGACTATCTTATTTAGTGCAAGATTTCACATTTGTGGTGTAGTGCTACTTCCCTTGGTATAGTTGAGTAAGGTTATGAAACTAGCTCTTCTAATTGGAAGAAGTTGTTTGGTTGATCAAGAGGATATTGAAGGTGTAATGAAAGTGGTAAAATAAATGGTAATAACCAAGGGTGGTTAGTAGAGTTATGTGGAGAAAATTATTGTCTACCATTTTGATTCACTTTTATAGTTGGGGCATGTGCATGGAAATGGGGGACCAAAAGGGGATCTTAAGTGGCCATTTTTAAAAAATCAATAAAAAACTAATATTGGATGAGAAATTGAAGATAGATACGTACAAAATTTAAAGATGCAACAAGAACAAGAGTTGTAGTGCTTTGAATCTACTTTCTAAACTACTAGTTTAAAAAAAAAAAAGGGTAGAGATTAAGGTGTTCAAATAGGAGAACACAAAGTGTTTATTTTCGGTCAGAAAAATATAACACAGTTTTTGGTGTGCTACCTCTAAAATTTTAACATTTTTTTAGTATTTCAAAAATTGCTTTAGTGGAAAATTAGCTCACACCATGTTAACATAAAAGAGGGGTAATTTTTTTCTTAAAACAAGAAGAAGTACAAAGCAAGGGCACTACATAGCCCTATCAAGCTCCACCAAGTGATCCAACTATTGAGACAGATCTGAGGGAAACTGGCCCTGGTCCACCAAATTCCAATCATGAATATGATTAGAAGCCCATTTAACCAAACAATCAACAACACCATTCCACTCTCTAGGAATATGAGTGAAAGTAACAAACTCCAAAGAAGCACAGAGGTTGACAATCTAATCAACAATCAAAGCTAAATGCTAGCTAACATCATCTAAATGTTTCCTATTCAACAAGCTCACCACAATCTAGGAATCAGACTCACATATGATCCTTTGCCACCCTAATTGACTTCCATGCTCCACGACTGATAAAATGGCCTGAGCCTCCATTAAATTATTAGTATGAAGACCCTTATAAACAGAGAAGATAAACTGAACATCTCTAGAGCTATCCTGACCAACACCACTAATTCCAACATGACTAGGATTTCCTCGAGAAGAGCCATTCGTGTTGATTTTTAACACTCCCTGAGGTGGAGGAGACCATCTCCCCTCCCTATTCACCTTCGGGGTAGGATGTCTACATCTGTTGCACATGAGCTGTCATTGCTGAGGAGGAAGATGAAGATGATTACAATAACCAAGATCACAAGGATCCACTGATGTTGTCAGATCACACTTAGCCACAACAGTTTCTCCTAAAGAATGAAAAAATTTCTACCACAAGCGAGGGGCCACCAACATCACATCTTGAAAAATTTGGCGATTCCTCTCCAGCCAAAGGTTCTAGATAATAAGGGATGGGCCAAGAGCCCAAGCAGCTTGAAGAAAGGAGGTAGAAACAGGGGCCTTGCCCCACCAATCCACAAACTCAGCCAACAAGGAAACATGTTGACATGGCATATTCCACACCCTCCACCAAAAATTCCAAATCTCCCTAGCATAGGAACATTGGAAGAAGAGATGAGAGACACTCTCCTCATAGTTATGACATAATGCACATATTGAAGGGCCTTGGAAATCACACTTACATAAATTATCCCAAGTAAGACACCAATTTTAAGCTACTAACCACATGAAGAAATTGCACTTGGGTCACGACAACTTGTGTCAAACTTAATTCCACCAAGGGACCTCATATCCCTAAACAACTGCCTACCAAGCTTCTTATAACCAGTAGACATAGAGTACTTCCTGGACAAATCATAACCATCCCAAGCCAAGACATCAGGTCCCCTCAAAGAATTACAAGCACGAGAAGCTAGAAGCTAAGCTAGATCACGCCTATCCTCCTCAAACCCCCCCAAGTGGCCACTCGGAAGGATGCTTCCAATGAAAGCTTACAACCGATCCACAATGTTGTGCAACCTTATAATGCTCAATGGTATCCTAGCCAGCCGCAGAAAAAACATTAGAAAGGGACTGGAGGTGAGGAAAAGTAGAGAAAATAGGTGGGTGACCATCCCAAGAATCTAACCAAAAAAGAGCCTGTGACCTCGAATGACAAATCCAAAAAAGCGCATGCTTAATCAAATGTGCCCTCACTTTCAAAGTATACCAAATCATAGAACCACTCCCCTCAAAAGAAGCAACACCCCTAAGATATATATGGTTTAGAATACGGGCCCATAACTGGTCTTGATTAGTACACCAATGCCAGTAAAGCTTAGTAGCAAGAACTTTCTCATTCAAAAGAGCAGAGTGTAAACCAAGACCACCCTCCTACTTTGGTCTACACACAGATTCCCACTTAACAAGGCTCCACTTAGTAGACATCAAGTTACCACTCCAAAGAAATTGACGTGAGAGAGCATCAAATTCCCTAAGGAAATACGTAGGGTCCACTTGAACAAAGCATCTGCAGATGTGAAGGGCCTAGATAACTGACTTGAGAAGAGTCACTCTAGCAGCTATAGTCAACCACCAATGAGTCCAATGAGTAACCTTCTGCCTTAGCTTATCAAGCAACATTTGCCAGGAGGACCTAGGTTGTCGACCAACAACAAGAGGAACACCCAAATAGACAAAGGGAAGAGAGCCTATTTGAAATTGCAAAATAGCTGCAATCCGCCATTGGATAGCCTGAGGAGTATTAAAGAATATACAATTTTTTTACTAATTTCAAAGTGGACACATCTTGAAAAATAAAAAATTTAGCAGCTCCCCTTTAATTTTTGGAAACTCATCGAAAACCAATTTTATTTTGAATGTGTATATAATCGAGTCTAGAATGTAAAAATGTAATTTGTTTCAAATTTGGATGAAAAAATTAAAAAAAAGAAACAAAAAATACTATGAATAGGTTTTTGGAGAAAAACGAAGGCACTAGCAAAAGAAATTAAAGATCAAAACCTTAACATATTTAAAATGTAAAAAAAAAAAAATTGTTAGAAAGATAAGAAAGAGCTTGATGTTATTGTGGTAAATTTTTTTTATCTCAACACTAAAATACGTATAAACCTAATAAAGAGTGTGCTTGAGATTTAGCCACATTTTTATAATTTACAAAAAACATGTCTTTAGACATTGACATGTAAGTTGAACCCTTTCGGTTGGATGCCCAAAGAAAAAATATATGTATCCCACTCCCTCTCAAAATTGTGCAGATAATGGACAATGCAAAGCAAAAATATGTCTCCCTCTCCCTTTAGGTTGGTGATGGGGAATAAATAGGGAAGTTCTTACTTTATACTTGGAATGTATGTTTATTGGTAATGACAAGGAAGAAAAAGTGTGACATGGATGCACATGTTTGGAAAGAAAAATTATTGATGGATATTTATCCATGTGAAGAATGTGTATCTATGTGGACATAGGTATCTATCTCTGAATGTTACTTCGCACTTTTCTAAGGGTTTAAAAGGTAATTTGAGTCACTCAAAATTTTAAATTGGTTTATTTGTGAAAAATATAACTAAACCTTTATATAAATATTTTAGTGAGTTAATTAAATAAAAATAATAATAAACAGAAGTTATTAGAATAAATGTATGAAACTTGTATAAATAAAATTATAATATTTAAATTTAGATTTGATAAAATGTTATTGAATGATTTTATTAATATGTCAAAAAATAGGTTTGTCACATCCCTCATTTTAGACAAGTAAACAAATAAATAAAGATAAATTAAATAAAAAGGTGCCAATGATGTAGAGGGGAGTGTGGTGCATCTATGGGTGCCTTAGCACACGGTATGCACATCCATCATTTCATAATTGACTCGATAGGGTATGGATGTCCATAAAAAGAAAAAAAGGATAGAGGAAGTTTTTCATCAAGAAAGGTAGAGGGAGTAGTCAACCAATAAGTTTGTAGCCATTTTGGGGGCTAATTTCTTCTAAAGAGAATTATTACAAGGGGAGGCATGCCATTTATATGCAAATTTTATAGCCATTCGAAATTCTAGTGCATCATATGATAGCAAGTTGTTGAAAAAGGGCACAACAATATTAGAGTAATATATATAAAAAAGACCAAAAATACTATACATAGGTTATTAGAAAAAAAGAAGACACAAAAAAAAGGATCAAAACCTTAACATGTTCAAAATGTAAAAAAATTACATTATTAGAAAGGTAAGAAATAGCTTGATTTTATTATGGTCTTTTTTTATTTCAACATTGAAATTTGTACAAACCTAATGAAGAGCATGCTCGATATTTAGTCACTTTTTTATAATTGACAAAAATCTCGTATTTGGACATTGACATGTAAGTCCAACCCTTTGGATTGGATGTGCAAGGAAAAAATACAAGTCCCCCTCTCCCTCTCTCCCTCTCTCCCTCTACCTATTTCTCTCCCTTTTTTCTAACTTTATCTCCCCCTCTCTCTCTCCCCTCCCCTCTTCCTCCCTCTCTATCTCCCCCTCTCTCTCTCCATCTCTTCCCCTCTCCCCCTTTTCCGCCCCCCTCTCTCCCCTTCTCTCCCTTTCTCTTCCCCTCTATCTTTCCCAAGTTATATCTATCTTTAGATATCTCTCATTTCTATCACTATGTCTCCCACCCTCTCTCCCTTCATCCCTCTCTATCTATTTAGCTACCTCTCCCCTCTCCCTCTTTACATCTCTTTATCTCTATCTCTTTGTCTCTTTGTCCTCTCTCCCCTTCTCCCCCCTCTATCTTTCCCAAGTTATATCTATCTCTATATATCTCTCTTTTTCTCTCTCCCTCTCTCCCAATCACTCCCTCTTTCTACATATCTCTACTTCTCCTCTCTCTATTTATCTCCCTTCTCCCCTCTCTCTATCCCTCTCTATCTCTATCTCCATATCTCTCTCTCACTCATACACACACACTCCTTGTTCCCCCTCCCATATCTCTTCATCTCTCCCTCTCTCTATTACTTGCATCTATCACCTCCTTTCTCTCTCACATATACCCTCTCTATCTCTATCTCCCTCTCTATATATGTCTCATTATCTCTACCCCTATCTCTTATATTCATTCCATCTCTCTTTCTCTATCTCTCTCTCTCCCTCCCTCTTGCTCCTCGCTATCCCCTTCTATCCATATCTTTCTCTACCTCTATCTTCCTGTCTCTATATATCTCTCCATGTACCTCTTTATCTCTCTTATCCCCCTTTGTCTATATATCTCTCCCACTCTCCCTCTCCCTCTCTCTCCCTCTCTCTCCCTCTATCTCTCCCCTCTCTGTCTTCTTCCCTCCTTTCTATCTCCTCCTCTCTATCTCTCTATTTCTACCTCTCTTTTTCTCTTCCTACATATCTCTATCTCTACCTCTTTCTCTCTCCATCTCCCTCTATATATCTCTATCTCCCTTAATATCTATTCTTAGCACCTAAACTGAAAATATCTTCAATATTGTTATTGGAGCTAAGTATACTCCTCCTTTGCAATTACTCTCCTAGAGTAGTATTAAGTTTAGAGATATCCACTCTTGTAGTTGAAAATTAATTAACCTAGGCTAGTTCAGGTATGTGGAGGTGAAATTTTACCTATAGTTGTTGTCATTAAGGGGCTATCAAGTGACAACTCAAATAATAAAATAACAATCCCTCTTCCCTTGCATATATAGTAAAATTGTATGCAAAATGTGAAAGCTTAGACAAGTCATATTAGCTTATCTTTTTGAATGTAAGATTATACACTTGTGGTGTAGAGCTACTATTCTTGCAGATGGATGAGTAAGGTTATGAAACTAGCTCTTCTAATTGGAAAGAAGTTAAATTTCAATTTTCATCTTTTGATATGAAAAATATTGATGTTGCAAACTTTATTTCAGATACAAAAATTAAAAAGGACTGTTTAAACATGAGACTTTCATTGAATCAAAAAAAATGTTTAGATTGTATTGAAGAGGTTTAAAATCTAATTCTCTCAATATTTTTATCCTTGTTGATTTAAAGTTATCTATCAAACAACATCCCAAGAACAAGGACATTAACGACATGTCTCATGTTCCTTATGCAAGTGTTGTTGGAAGTCTATATTATGTTATGATTTGTTCTAGACTAGACATAGCCCATGCAATCAAAGTTTAGAGTAGACACATGTGTCAAACCCAAGGAATTAGAATTGAAATTTATAATTTGTAAAGAGGTTCTTTTAATTTTGTGTGGCACTTCATATTTATTAATTTTCTATGAAGGAAGACAAGGTGAAAAAAGTAATAGATATATACTAGATTTTGTTAATGTTGATGGAGTTAGAGATATGGTTGTCAAAGAACTACAAGTGGCTATGTTTTTAACTTGTTTGATAGAATAGTTAGTGATATGCACAAGAGGTGGGTAATTGTTGCACTCTCAACTATGAGAGCTAAGTATATGGCAATAACTGAAACATGCAAGGACCCCATAAAGTTATAAAGATTGCATTCAAATAATGGTTTCTTATAAAAAAAATCTTATAAGCATTGATAAATTTTCTTAGTGTAAGAAATCAATGTACATAACTATCATTAGCAACTGTTTTTATATATCTCATAATCTCCTATGCAAAATATTCAATAAGTGAAAGATTTGTTGGATATATTGTATATATTTTGCATGTTTTATATCCATTATACACATATACTACATGATGATTGATGGATTTGGAACTTTATTTCAATTGAAGGGGTATAAGGAACCAACAACCTCTTATAAAAGAATTTGAGAGTGAAAGTCTTTGAAAAAAAATACTCGTATAAATAATTTTTCAACCAATTATAATATAAAACCATTTAATAGTTGAATTAATAATATAAATGCTATTTTTGAAAAAATCTTTTATTATTTTGTGTGTACCATTTTGCTACAAAAATTTATCATTACTCTCCTCTTCAACTTATTTCCATTATTTGTATTATTCTAATTATTAGACAAATTATTTGTATTTACAATTAAAAATTGGTTTATATTATTCTACATATTCAACAAATTATACACATACAATTACAGATGAACCTTCATAGATAAAGATGCTACATACACCAATGAGATCTCTTCTTGCTTTCGAGAGATTTTTTTACAGTATAAGTGTGAGCCTCTTAGGCCACAACAGAAGTGGGGGATACTTCAATGGATTTGGCTATTCCAGTTGAACAACCATTTTTGTCATGTGCTCTGTAATTTTCTGTCTCACCCCAAATCTCATGAATGATGTGCTTCACATTATGAATATCTTCCACCACATAATCAGCTCCCTCACTTTTCTCGAAGCTACCAACCTTGAAAATCATATATTGAATTCTATTAGAAAGCAGTTAATTATTGTAGGCATTTAAGTAAAATTAGACTTAATTTCTAATTTCCTTTTTTTTGACTCGGAACTTACAAGGACTGTATTGAGGCCTGCTGCTTTTGCTCCTGCTATGTTTCTACGATTGTCATCAAAGAACAGCTGCAACATGGACTCAATAAGTACATTGCGAAGATACTACTATGTATAAAAATTGACAACCAAATTTCTTCAAACTTACTGTTCTCTGAGGATCTGAATTCGCAATGGCAATTGCCCGCTTAATGGCTTCAACTGATGGTTTGATGATAACAGGAGAAGTAAGAGGATTGCATTCCCCATCTTGTTGCTGGTGAGGATAATCCATATTAAGGCTCTCAAAGCAGATAACATCTTCAAAACAGTCATCCAGGGATAATTTCTTCAGGATCTTGGTTGCATGAACTCTGTCTGAATTTGTGAATATCTGTAGAAGAAGTTGCATTGATGCTAAACATTAACGTTCTGCTTCATTTTCCTCAAGTTTTTAGTATTCACATTAAAAAAAATTGGTGAGAAGTGGGTGTTGCTAAGAACCCTGCAGGCTACACAACTCTTGGTTGGCTGTTTCTCATCTTTTTTAAGAATTGAGGAACTTAAAAATTCAATTTATGCATCTCAGTTGAAAACAGCAGTCCACTCCATGGTCTAGTGCTATGGCAGAGCTATTGAGGTAATTTCAAATTTGAGCTTTTGATGGTTGTTCACATTTTGCAATCATAGACTTAAGAGAAGAAAAGAAAAGAAAAACCTCAATACATACCAATTTTCTTTGAGGCATGCTCAGTAAAATGTTCCTCAGAACAGGATCTGGCTTAATGACTTCATATGGCAATCTCCCATGAACAAAACTATACAATCAGCAAAATCCATGTATAAGATTTTTACTGAGAAAAAATAATAGAGTATGAAATGTTATGGAAGCAGATGAAAGTTTTTCAAACTTGAGAATAGAAGAATTCAAACAGTCGATTGCTAGGCCTAGCATAAAAATGTCAAAAGGAAATCTATAATTTTATTCTGAAAGAAATATAATCAAGATTATTCAGGATACTCGATATGAGATTTCACAGAGCCCGGGAAAGAAAATTGCGATCTTGGAAAAGAAATACCATGATAAGCATTAGTACCTGTGATATTCATCTGCGTCAATTTCATACCCTAATGCCTGCAATAGAAAGTGAAATAATTCATGTCAGTCTAACAGCCTAAACAGTCCAGGGAATAATATCTCTGTTCTGTTACAAATTTATATGTAAGCCTAAATAGAATTTTAACCCCTAAATTATGAGAGACACCACAGATACCCGTGTGCTTTCCTTAATAATTAGAATTCCATGTGGTTAAAGACAGAAACTCCCTTTCTGTAAATTGTTGCAAAAGAGTTTTAGATGAAAGCTATTTTTAATAGATTTTAAAAATTCACTTTCTTGAAGCCTTTGTATAAATAAAAAGGCTCTTATAATGGAGGAAATTCGATCAGAAATTATATCTGTTCAGAAATTCTTGTTCCTTAATCGTTTATACCGACAATTGCATATTGGTAAAACACAAAATTCTTTTGCCTCTCCAAAACTCCATTTCTATTTATTTAAATAGATTCTTTCTTCCCCTAAATATCAAATCTATCTATTTATTTGAAACGGAAATAAGGAGAAGAAAATCACTCGAAGGCCTGCCAGCGAGCTTCCATGAGTCCTGTAAAATCGGGAACGAAGCTCCGTCACAACGTCGATGCTCAGAGCAAGTTTTTTCGACAGAAACTCTGCAACACAGTCCGAATTCGTGCAGTTAATTCACACAATTCAGTCATACTAAATCGAATTGTGAATTTCTAGAGAATTTGTATTGAAACTTTGAATTTAGTAGCCTCCATACCATCAATGTTCTTGCGGCATGCTGTGGCTATTCCTGTGCTCGAAGGATACAACGTATCGTCCAAATCTGCCAAGTTAAATTCCCTTTCTCTAATCAGCAACGAAATTGATCCCAATTTGTTTTCCACATAATTTAACAAGAACTACAGAGTCATAGTCAAGAATACCCTGCTTTTTGCAGAAAAATCATAACATACCAAATAGCAAGCAGTCGAATTGAGGCCTGTGCAACAAATTCCCTCCTTCCATTGTGATAAAGTTAAATTCTTCTTAACAGAGCTTCAAAACGTGTGCAGAAAATAGACGAAGGCAGAGTAAAAATGGATGGAGAGACAAGAGGGAAGCTCTCACTTTATACAAGTTGGGAATGAGAAAAAGTAGTTGGTGATGACGAGGAAAGAGGAGAAAATTATTGAGTAGTAGCTGTTCATGTGAAGCATGTGTATTTTCTGTACGATCCTGTCTTAATTGGGAATTATGCTTACGCGGACATGTCTTATCTCCTTATTTAGAATTTTTATTATCTTGCTCTTATTTTTTAGGGTGTAATTTTCCATTAAGACTTTTGGAGGTGTGATTTTCTGTCTACTTTTTATGTAAGGCCGGTGTATTTTTTAACAATTTTGTTTTCATTGAAAAGTATGCATGCATGGACATGTCTATTTCTTTTTATTTAGAAATTTTGTTATCTTGTAAGTGGACATATCTATAGTTCTTATTTTTAAGATGTAATTGTCTTTGTTTTTTTTTTTTTTTACGTTATAAACTTTTGGAGGTTTGATTTCCTTATCTACATTTTTTATGTGAAGCATACATATCTTTTGTATCATGTTGTTTTGAATGGGAAGAGTATGCATGCATGATGGACATGTCTATCTCTCTTTATTTAGAAATTTTATTATCTTGTAAGTGGACATATTTATTGCTCTTATTTTTTAGGATTTAATTGTCTTTGGTTTTTTTCATTATAAGCTTTTGGAGGTTTGATTTCCTTGTCTATACTTTTATGTGAAGCACACGTATCTTTTGTACAATGTTATTTTGAATGGGGAGCATGCATACATGGACATGTCTATCTCTTTCTATTTAGAAATTTTATTATCTTGTAAGTGGACATATCTATAACTCTTGTTCTTAGAACGTAATCGCGACTTTGAATTGTATTCTTATACTTTAGAGAGTTGTTTACTTACATATATATAAAGAACTGTGATTAAGTGATGGAGTTCACAACTTATATTTATTATAATCAAACTTTATTGTATTGGTTGAATGATATACCTATATATTTATCCTCATATATGTTTATATCGATGCAAATGACGACTCTAATGTTTAATTGAACAATACACCAATAATACTTATATTGCTTAAATCAAATGGATATGTAAATAATCTAATAACTTTTCTCTCTTATACGCATGTCCATACAAGATTAGGAGCAGTTACACGTCGTTGTCACCGTCCACGAAATGATTTACACGCATCAAACTGAAAAGCACATGATAAATCATTTTCCAACTTTCCTGCAGCTTTTGGAAACTTTGCTAAAATTACAGTAGGCTATAATAATAAAGCCCACGCTATAATGACAAGGAGTGAAGAAAGGAGCGATTAACCAAAAAAACAGTGTAATGCTGTCATGCAGATTTTGAGTTTGGTGGAGATTCTGCCTGCTTACGTGTATATGGAATTTAGTATGACACCATTACCTAAACAAATAGCTTATCTTTCTAGAAAGTAGAGAATTTTTTATTGATTCATTGGTTGATGTTGAGGGTTTCTTAATATCTAAGTTAGAATATATTTGGTCTTATCAATATTTTTATATGAGATATGTGTATTTTTTATAATATCGATAATATTTTTTAGTTTTTGATGTTGGATATAATTGGTTGGGTCCTTTTCAATTTAGGCTGATATTGTGTTTTTTAAAGTCAAAAGCTAGTGGTAATTCATTATGTTAGAACAATAAACATAGAATTTAGGTTTTGAAAGAATTTTAAGAGGAATTTCTTTAGATCAAAAGCTAGTGATAAATTATTATATTTGATTTATAAAATATAGAATTTGGGTTTTATATTTGAATAATTTATAAGAGAATTTTCTTTATGTCAAAAGTTAGTGGTAATTCCTCATGTTTGAAGTACGAACTTGAGTTTTATATTGGAATAATTTTTAAAAGGAATTTCTTTACATAAAAAATTAGTGGTAATTCATTATGCTCAAATGACAAAATATAAAATTTGAACTTATTATTCAAATAATTTTTAAGAGGAAATGAATAATTTTAGTATATAATTATATACAACAAGAAAAATGCATGTTTTATATTTTTATTGTGCATATTTCATATTTTTTATTTTTAGATTTGCATTCATTTTAGCTATGTCTTGATATATGTTGCTTAAAGTTCACCTTCATGTTGCAGTTTGGTTGTCACTAATGTCAAAAGTTTAGTGGAGTTTGTTGCTGTTTGGATGGTTGGTTGCTAGAGTCTCTGAGAAATGCTTTGTTGATGATGTTTTTCTCATGTGGTTTGGAGGTAAACTTCATGGTGTGTCAAGGCATGTGTGATCCAAGTTTCAAGTCTTTTGGGTTATAAAAAAAGTGGTTTTGGGAGTGATAGATTCAAGTCTGTATTGATTCTGTGAGGATGTTCTCAGAGGTGTAAATGGTTGGCTATGCATATCTCCGCTTTTGCAAATATGGTTATGCAGATTATAAGATAAGCTTATTGAGATGTGAAGGTGTTATATCCAGAGTTTCGTGTCAATATTCCTTCCACAGAGAAAGTCATAAGTGATAGAGTGCAGGACTGTGTTGTCTGATGGCTAGTTTTAATGTTTATGACTTGCACCAACGAAAGGTTGTGAATTCCAATTGTATGAGTTTGTGTGGACACTCCACGTGTCTCATAGTGTCTCTAGTTTGAAGTGCATGAAGATATTTCTTGTTTCCACTATTGCACAGTTGTTTCAAGTTGTTTTGTGAAGTTATGCTCCTGATGAGGCTGACTAAGGCATGCTGATGATTTGCGCTACAAACTCAAGTGTGTGTGGAGCTTGAGAAGTGTTTGAAGGTGTTTTATGTGTCATGCAGACTCATCCAGGAGTAGCGCATATAATGTTTTATTATTTTTGTGTACCATCAATGTTGTGGAGGTCGACATACTACATATTTCATGTTTTCTTATTTATGGCCAACCTAATTTGTATTTGCAAAGCGTGCGGATGAGGTTCATAGAAGAGTGAAGGTGTGAAGATAGTTTGGGACCAGGTTAAGCGTGTGTTGGAATCTATTAGGCATGTTCCTCTTCCTGGTGTTGCGTGTAGTCTTTTGGGTCTTGTCCTCTACATATTTCATGTTGATTGTTTTATCCTTGGTTGACTTGGAGATGTAATATTTTTGTTGATATAGGCTAACATGTGATGTAATTAATGTAATATAATGTATTTATTGTAAACCTAGTTGATCTAAGGTGGTGTGGATGAGTGTGATGCATTATGACAATTGTGTAAGCGGTTGAAAGAGAAAAATTAGTATTGGTAGTTCTTGTCCATGTCCAATTTCGTCTTGATCATATCTCTGTGACAAAAGGGAAGTGAAGAAGTGTGCTTAATTGTTTGTTGGAGTCAGTGAGCCGAAGGCATAATTTCTTGATTGTTGAAAGAAGTGAGTTAGTAAGCAGCTAAGAAGATATTTGAAGAAGTGACAGAGTAGAATTGCAATCTTCAAAAGAGAAGTGAGAAAGCATAATTGTAATCATCCAAAGAAGTGAGCTTAATTGTTAGTTTTAGATAGTGGAAATATTGTCATTTTGTAATCATTCTTGAGTGTGTGCTTAGATCATAGAGTAGTAGCTTCCTTGGGTTATAGCCCCTAGAAACAAAGTTGTATAAACAAGGAGTAGTAGCTTCCTTGGTTTGTAGCCCTAAAACAAAGATAACTATTATTTTCTTGTGAGGTTGGATTAGGACAATAGCTCCTAGCAGCTATTCTTACCATGGTTTTCCCCTGTGGGGTTTTCCACATATATTTGGTGTTGTGTTGTGTTGTGCATTATCTTCTTCTTTCATATTCTTTCTTATGCAGTAGAGTTTAAAGTATTTGTTTGTTCTAGAGGGTTTGAGATTTGATAGAATATTGATTCACCCCCCTCTTGATATTTTGGTGTGTTCAACACTTTATTCTTTCACATTTTTTTCATCTCAAATTTATAAAAGCAATTTGTTAATGTATTATTTTGTAAAAGAAATCAATGCAAATTTTAAAATTGATGTAACCTTTGACTGTAAACTTGAACTTAAGTGCCATATTTTTTTAGAGTGGTTAATTTTTATGCCCATTCCATTCAATGTGATTTCTAACTAAAATTATAAAGTGTCAATTTTCATTCTAATTGGACTTGCCTACACACTAAAATTATAAAGTACCAAAATTTGGGGGTGGGGGGTCTCTACTACTAAATCAAGGGGGGTGTTCTTGTGTTTTGTGCACTTCCTTCTATTTTTCAAATTATTTACTTATCTTTCTCTTGCAACAAATCAACTAAAATCATGGATGGAAATTTACTTGTTACTCTTTTAACTTCATTTAATTATCATAAATTGAAAACTAAGGTACAACATATACTAAAGAACAAGGGGTTGTATAGAGTGAAAATGGGGACTAAAAAAGAACCTTATGGTTAGAGATAACTTTAAGTGGTTCAACAAGTGTGATCAAGCCTCTGAATTCTCATGTTTGACTGTCTCCTAAATTTTTTTTTCACATGCTTACGCTTTAAATACACCTAATGAAGTTTGGATAGCTTTGGAAAAAATCTTTGGGAAGAAGGATGAGATGAGAAGCCATGAGTTGGAGAATGAGCTCATTAATTTAAGCCCCGGTTCTTTTGAAACCTTAGAAGAATTATTCACCAGATTTAAATAACAAAGGTTGCAGCTTAAGAAATGTGGAATAGAGAAAAAATATGATCAGTTAGTTATTTCTATTCTCTCCAAGTTAGGTCCTAATTACTCAATGTTTGTTTCCACCTTCTAATCCACCAAGATTTTTATGTGTGCCACATGGAAAATACCCTCCTTAGATAGATTTATTTATAACCTAACTAGGGAGAAGATAAGTTAATTCAGATGGGGAAATTGAATTCTACAAGAGCTCAAGCCATTATCGTTGGGAATGGGAAATAAAAGGATTCAAACCAAGGGAAAAAGTGATCCCAACAAAAGGACAAGGAAACCAAGGAGAATAAGAAAGAACAAAAATTCAATTCCTTCAACCCTAATAATGAAATCTCTTCAAATCAAGGGAAACTAAGAAAGAAAGAGTTAAGTGTGCTTATTGCAAGAATATTGGACATGATGAGAACAATATGAAGAAATATATTGACCACCTTTTTCATCTTCTTCAAAATAATAATGTAGGGATCCCTAAGTCCATCAAGCATCCTCATCTTGAACCAAGAATCAAATAAGGCTAAGGATAAAGAAAAATCTAAGGGAAAGACTCTAGTTGCTACAAATTTCACATCATCTCTATCTTGGATTATTGAATTTGGTGCTTCTCACAAAATAGGTTCATCACAAGTTGAGTTATCTTCCTTAGAGCCTTGCATCATTTCTACTATCACTTTAGTTGATGACACTCCAAATTTAGTTAGAGGGAGAGGGTCTATTGAAGTTTAAGGAGGAACACTCATAAATGTTCTTAAGTGTACCTTCACTTTCAACTAATCTCCTATCAATGTATTATATTACTCACATAGGGAAAGGCATGAGAGTAATTTTTACTCTAGATAAAGTTGCTTAGTTAAAATTAAAGAGTCATAAATCAATGATTTAGTAGTTGTGGGAAGGGAAAATCACCATTCTAGGTTATATACCTTCACACATTTTTGCATTTGATGTTTCTCCCACAACCTTGCATACTCATTCAAATGAGATTAGCAAATTATGACATGAACGGGTTGACCACCTTAACTACAATTATCTTGAGCAACCTAGTCACCAAGGCATTGTCGTAGGATTTCCAAGAGTCACTTCATCTAAGGGTCTTTGTGAGGGTTATACCCTTTGGTAGAGCTTGTAAGTACTACTTGTTATTTGATTAATAGATCTCCTTTTCAACTCTTGTTGATAAAACTCCTAATGAAATGTGGATAGGTAAAAATGATTTTGTTTCACATTTAAGGGTATTTAGTTGTGATCCTTATGTTCATGTGCCTTAAGGAAAGTGATCTAAAGTGTATCCAAAAGCTCAAAAATATATCTCTGTAAGTTATGGTGAGAATGTAAAAGGTTATATACTTTGGAATCTTCAAACCTAAAAAATGGTTTATTCTAGAGATGTGATTTTTAGGTAGTTTAGAGCTTATTTAGGTGAAGAATAACCAAAGGAGAAAGAAAAGAATAAAATAGTACACTTTGAGAATAAAATAGAAAAAATAAGAAGATGCACATGTGGAAGAACAATCAAATGGATCAAAGGATGGAGAAGAAGAAGATGATTCATACAGTTCAAATGATGTGTAAGATGAGCATAAAAAAACAAGTAGATCCCATTACTCCTACCTCAAGAAGGTCTAAACAAAAATGAAACCCTATTGATGGGTATAGCCCACCAATTTTTTTTGTGTATTTTCTTTGTTAAGTACTGTTGATGAACCTAGATCTTTTAGGGAGGATTTATCTTTAGAGGATGGTGAGTCTTGGATGTAGGCCATCTAGGAGGAGATGATGACTTTGGATAGTTGTGATACCTAGGATCTTGTCAGTTTTCCCAAAGGAAGAAATCCCATTTGTTGCAAGTGAGTATTTAAAAATAAATTTGGTGCAGATGGTCAATTAGAGTAGTCCAAGGCCATACTAGTGGCCAAGGATTAGAGGATGGAGAAGAAGAAGAGGATTCATAGAGTTCATATGATTTTTAGGATGGGCATAAGAAAAAAATTAGAGCCCATTACTCCTACCTCAAGAAGGTCCAAAAGACAATGAAATCCAGTTGACAGGTATAGCCCACCAATTTTTTTGGTGTATTTTCTTTGTTAAGTACTGGTGATGAACCTAGATCTTTTATGGAGGCTCTCTCTTCAGAGGATGGTGAGACTTGGATGTAGGCCATGTAGGAGGAGATGATGGCTTTGGATAGTTATTTTTTTAAAGAGGGGTAAATGCTTTTGACTTGGAGCTATGAACCGATGAGGTCACAAATGGGGGACCTCATCCCCAATATAAATTCTCAACAATTACAGCCCAATGGGGTTTGAACCTTGATGGAAAGAATAACAACACAACTTAACCATCACACCATGCCACTATTGGTGATGGCTTTGGATAGTTGTGATGCCTAGGATCTTGCCAATTTTCCCAAAGGAAGAAACCCCATTGGTTGCAAGTGAGTATTTAAAAATAAATTTGTTGCAAATGGTCAGTTAGAGAAGTGAAAGGCCATACTAGTGGCCAAGGGCTTCTCAAAATGAGGAGTAGTTTATTTTGGCGATATTTTCTCTCCTATTGCTAATTTATCTTCTATTAGATTCCTATTATCTATTGTTGTTGCTTGTGATTTAAAAATTGAAAAAATATATGTTGAGATTGCTTTCTTGCATGGGGATCTTGAAGAGGTGATTTATATGCAACAACGTTATGGTTTTATTATTAAAGGAAAATAAAACTTGGTTTGTAAGTTAAAATAATCATTGTATGGTCTAAAATAGTCACCAAGATGTGATATCAAAAGTTTGATGTCTTTTAATTAAAGTTGGATTTTGTTAGGAGGAGGATCATTATGTTTATAAGTTAAGATTATTGATGATTAGATATTTATTATTATCTTTGAAAGGTGAAAATTTTTCGTTCTATGCTTGGGAGATAGAATAACAATCTTCACACTCTCTCATTCAAGGAAAACCCTAGAGATCTCAACCTAAAGTATGCAAAGGAGAAAGAGATCTTGCAATAGGGATATCCTAGGGTATGATTATACATTAAAGAGGGGTTCACCACCAAGATAGGGCTTATAAAGACTAATTAAATTCAAGATCTAATGCTTAACCCTAATATGATGCAATACTTCACTAAATGACCTAAAAATGCATGTAAAACATAATAGAAAGTTGAGATATGAAAGGTGTGCACCTGGAAACCTGAAGAGGACTAGAATGAGCTCCAAAATTATAAAAACACTCATTTTAATGTTGACTGGGACTCATACACCAAACTGGGTGATTTAGTCCAAGATTAGGGTTTCTGGGCAGGAACAGGTTTCTAGTAGTGTAGATTCTGGATTTGCAAAAATATGGAAATTGACCTATACTGGGACTCATATGCCAGAAGTGGTGTATCAGTCTAGTTAGGGTTTTCTAGAAATTCCATGTCTGATTCTACTCTTCAATATCTGCTTTTTCCTTTACAATTGATTTATGGATTTGAAAATCTTATTTGCAACCTGTAGATGTCTTCCAATGATCTCCAATGCAAGGTGACAACTTTGACAACTTTCTCCAAACTTTCTCTTCAATGTGTCTTCAACCTAGATCTGCAAATCATACACTAAAGAGAGGGAAAAATATTGTTTTTTTAGTGGTGAACCACCAAAAATGAAATAGGGAAAGAGGATTCCCCAATAGGCTCCTAGGGTTTTTCACCTAGAAGCTTGGTTGAGGAATGGCTCTCTTTCGCACTAAGGTATTCTTGGTGAGTTCATTCAAAGGATTAGGGGTTCGGAATAGGGTGTGAATTTGTGTGAATATGTGCAATGAATTGATAAAATAAATTAGCTAAGAATGTAAAACAGGTATGAAAGACAACTATGTTTGAAAACACATAATGATATGCAAATGACCTAAGAAACATAAACAAACTGCTACAAAAATGGATGAAATTGAAGAGGTGCACTTGGGAATGAGTTGCAGACTAGATTGGTAGTTGGAAATGTTGTTGATGCTAAAATTTTAGCCTATTGGGACACTTATGCCATTCTGGGCGACCTAGTCCCAGATCTGGAAAACTTCACCAGAGCCCGTTTCTGTCAAAAAGGGTATCCAAATCTACCAAAATGTCTGAAAAAAGGTTTAGTGGGACTAGGTTGCCATTGTTGGTGACTTAGTCCTCTTCTAAATTTTTGGAAATCAAAGAATGGAAGTGAAAGCCCTTGGTCTGCACTTTCTACTCCTCCAGGTGTTCGCTCCCAAAAGTGAAGAATTTGGTCTGCAAGTGTTCTCCAAGCTTCAACTAGGATTTATCAAACCTTGAAGAGCTTTGACAAGTTGATGAAGACTTCTCCACCTTGGGTCTTTTCCAAATCTGCATACAAGACCTGCAAATCACACTAAAAGGGAAAACTTGTTGATTGTTAGGGCATGGGGGTTTGCCTTTGGTCAAACCCCTTTTGAGTAATCAAACCAAAATAGAGAAATGATGTAAAAAAGCATGAAACAATGGAGTTTACCTTGCCATGATGATTGATCTTGAATTTCAACAATGGAGTATTCAGCCCTTGGGTGCTTCTTGAGAGAGATGTCTTGATGACTTAGACTACTCAAAACCCTAGCTTGCTTGAGAAGAGTGGTGAAGAGAAGGAGAAGATTGAGTGAGGAGAAAAATGAGGGGAAAACCCCTTATTTATAGAAGTTATGCCCTAATTTTCATTAAATAACACTATACATGCCAACCTTAGGGTTTAGGAGACAAAACCCCGAAAGAAATTTAAGTTTTAAGCCACATGGGACTAGGTCACCCAAGGTGGTGACCTAATCCACCTGGGAATTTTGATTGCTTGTTAGGAATTAAAGTGTGATTATTTATGTTTGTCAGGATTGTCTCCTGAAACACACTAAAGATAGGACCTATAAGTGTATCAAGGGGTCATTATGCCATAAGAAAGGGTTAATTTGGTGATGACAAGCCTAGGAAAGTGTGAAAATGTTTTACAACACTTTGGCACAAGGCTTAGAAAGAGGTAAAAAGAGGTTGAAAAAGGTCCAAAATCCATAGGTAAGGGTCCAAATGAGTGAAAAGTATCAAAGGCTACACTTTTTGGTGACACAAGTGGAAAGGGGTTTGCCTTGGTCAAACCTTGTTTTGGTAATCAAACCTTATAATGGAATGAAATAGGATGAAGGAATGATGAATGAACAAAATAAAATGTTGCAACTCACCAAACCCTAGAAATAAAGTGTTGCAATCATGTATGAAGTGGCTATAATGGATGTAGATCTTGAATCTTGCTTGAATGTGATAGATCTTGACTTGAGTGCTAGCTTGAATCATGAAACCCTACATAACAATTGCTAGCTCAAAAAAAAACATGATGCATAATGACTTTGACATGATGCTTGATGCTTGGATTATGCTCTAGATCACTTGATAATCTTCCCTTGAACACTCTTGAATGCTCTTGTAAACACTTGAATGCTCTTGTGAACTCAAATTTTCTATAAGGATGCTCATTCAACTTGCTAGGTCACTTGATTGTTTGTTAGGATGCTTAGGAGAAAAATGAGTGAAATAACCTTGTATTTATACTTGTTTATGCCAAATTTCCCAAAATTACAACACTACAAGCTAACTTCAGATCTAGGAGGATAAAATCCTACTAAGAATTTGAATTAAATTTGATTTTGGACCACACAGGACTCATACCCCAAAAGTGGCATATGAGTCCCATTAGGCTTAATTATGGGACATATTTTCAAAAATAATTAGAAAGGTGTGAAATCCATATTAGGACCCAAAACCCTAGGTGTGACTCATACGCCCAAGGTGGCGTATGAGTCCTAGATCACTAAATCTAGGCCACACAACCTAAAAACACCTGAATTATGATCAGATGTTGATTTATGCCAGGATTATCCTTGAAAAGATGCATTTAATGAGGCTTGTGGATATAAAGTAAGGTCAATTAAAGCATAAAGAAGCTTGATTATTTAATAAAACCCTAGAAAAATATGAAAGTGTGTTAAACACTTCACAATACCCTAAATAAGGTATGATTAGATTTATTGAGTTTATAAGGGCCCAAGACCTAATGTGAGTGTGTTAAACACATTACAACACTAAGTCAAGGCATCATTAAGCTTAGTTTTATAAGGAGTGTCCAAACAAGTGTGAGAATTTTGCAGACGATATTTTTCGACACTAAATTTAGCCCCCACTTTAGTGAGAGGAGGAACTTGCTTCAAACTCACACTAAAGTAGATGAATTCGCATCAAGAGGGGTCCAAGTGCACCAATGTCGGTAGGATAGGATGAAAACGATCAAGAGGGGTGATCAAGACCCCAAGATCAAGATCCCATGGAAAATCAACATAGGCACAAAAGAACACACATGAAAATGATATAAAGAGCATCATCGAGGAACAAGCATACACTACCAAAGACAAAGAGAAAAGAAAAAAAGAACAAAAAGGGGTGGATGGATCAAGCTTCGACCATTTGTCCTGCATGATGTGGATAGAATCTAGGTTGTTTGTCCAAAAAATGCATGCTCACTTTGAGGCAACGAAACTTCAGGCCATCCATTGGGTGAGTAATCCAAAGAGGTGAGACACATACAAAAATGGTCGGTATGCACTCACACACACACGAGTGGCTATGGGAAATTCATGCCTCAAATGGGCTTCCCATCAAACCATACCAAAGTTATACCTCTTGATAACTATGATAAGGCAACACACAATAATGAACTTTGAGCTTCATGAGGCAAGCAAAGCTTCGTATGCTTGAAACTCATGAGCAAACAAGATGGCTCCACAGGCATGCAAAATGTATTATGCAAGGTGGCCATATAACCAAAATTGAAAATGTAATATAGGGAACATTCAAAGGAGTCTTGCTTAATTCATGTAAGGTCTTTAACTTAGGGAAAATCGTGCCTAATGTCTCCAAGAGAGGACTAGTCAAAGAATAGAATATTCACAACTTAGGGGATGCAGTGTGTCACATCAAGCCACTAAGAGGAATATAATATGCTAAGAGAGATCACGCTCTTGAAGGACATGACACCCAATGTCACCACAAAGCGAAAGATGCATCACATGAAGTAAGAAGACTACACAATGAAACATGAGAAATATAAAAAGAATAATGCCAATGTATGCCCCCACTTTAAAGAAATCGCTAAACACCATGCTATGAGCAATTACTTTAAAGTAGAAAATGATAAATGCTAACAATAAAGAGGAAATGAGAGCTTAATTGGAAAGCCCTATGCTAAGTCATATGTTTCCAAATGAAGTTACATCATGAAAAGAACAAGGGGTTCCCCCAAAATGAAACTCCAAACACACATAACGGATCTATGGATTTGGGGTCAGTATGTTCTTGCTACAATGTTTTAGAGAGCACGAAACTATCATCATTCCCCAAGTACTCATAGAACTAGAAGAATGACACAAAGAGAGCGAAAACAAAGAAAAAACTTTCAGGTCAACATGGAAGAGACATGAATTTCTCAATGCCTTGCGTCATCCCCAAAAGGAAAACACAAGATAGATGAAAAAGATAAAGAAAAGTAAAGGAAAATATTTTGGGTCAACATGGAAGAGACATGAATGTCTCGATGCCTTGTGTCATCTCCAAAAGGAAAACAAAAGACAAATGTAAAGATAAAGGAAGATATTTTGGGTCAACATGGAAGAGACATGAATGTCTCGATGCCTTGCATCATCCCCAAAAGGAAAACACAAGACAAATGAAAAGATAAAGGAAAAGATAAAATATTTACGACATAGAGAGGAATGAAGGTTCAAATAAAGGAATGTCACAAAGAGAGAGAGAGATACATCAAACAAAACATCACGGGGGATCACATTACGCACATGCAATCACATAAAAAGAAAAACACATGAAAAAGAAATAATGCAAAAGACTAGTAAGGCACATGCAAGTCATCCTATTAGTAGGTTGTTTGCATCCCATCGTGTTCATCATATACAAAAGGAAAACAACTAGCCAACGGGATAATAGAAAGTTCTAAACTAGGGTCATCACCAGGTTCAACACTCTTCGTAGGGGAATTATCATTCAAGCTCATAGAAGATGAAAAAAATGTATTCAATTCATTATGCACTTGTTCATCGATCTTTACAATCTCATCATTGTTATCCAAGTTAATCACAATAGGAGGTCAAATGATAATGTCCAAAGAAGGGTTTGGCTCATGTTGCGGTATAATATCTTTTTTTTTAGCGAAGAGGGAGACTTATCATGCATTGATTCAATCAAGTTTGGGTCTTGATTTTCTTTGTTTATGTCTTCATTTAAATTTCGAGCAAGGGCATGATGTCTATGCCTACGTTCTCTAGCACCTCTATTTTTTTTAGTTTTATTTTCAAGTTACGTTTGTGTAGGAGTAGGATGATCAACCATAGGTTTATTTTCTTCCCTAAGGGGAGGAACGGAAGGAACCTTAGAAGGTTGTTCAACCACTTTCTCTTTAACCTTGTAAACTTGTTTTATTCTAGGAGGCGTGACTAGATTGTTTTCATTATCTCTTGGTCTTTTGTAGGAAATAGGCAAAGGTTCTATCTTAGATTGATCTTGGTTGTTTCGAGTGTCGTTTGGCTCAATAATGGTTTTTTAAAGGATGGTAGGCTCGGTGGTGGGTGGAGGCATGTTTTGGAGGGATATTTTCACTATGCATTTTTCCTTGAACTTTTGGTAAGATTTGAAAAATAAGTCTTGTTGAGGTTTAATAGGTTCCATAGGCTCAGGCCAAAAGAAGTCTAAGGAAAAGTTTCCACGGGAAGAAAAAGGGTTAAAACCACAATGATGCACATCAATATGATGGAGAATGAGACACCTAGTGTTTTAGATCATATTTGTAAAGGAAGGGTGATCGATTGGTAAGATTTGAAAAATAAGTCTTGTTGAGGTTTAATAGGTTCCATAGGCTCAGGCAAAAAGAAGTCTAAGGAAAAGTTTCCACGGGAAGAACAAGGGTTAAAACCACAATGATGCACATCAATATGATGGAGAATGAGACACCTAGTGTTTTAGATCATAGGGAAAGCAAAATCATTATGCGTCTTTATCCATGCTTTCAGTTTATCATATATTTCTTGATAGAGCTCATACAAAAATAAGAATTCCTCAATGATCATATTCTCTCCTTAAATAGGATCTATTAATATCCCATTAGTGGGCTTGTCATAGATTCAGCTAGCTATGTAAAGAGGACCATCAGATGCATGTTTAAATATATCTCTAGAGGAGAAAGCAATCTTGAGAGGCTTTTTAGTTTGGCCCTTACAATGTTGAGTTTCGACCAATGCAACCAAACCATCGATAGGATTTTGTTCTGGTTGATCAATATCCATAGGAATTTGTTGAATTGTATTTATTTTCTCATCATCCTTGTCATCATTCATCACATCAGTCTTTGTAGTTTCACTAGCTTTGACAAATGAAATATTATGTTTCAGCATGGGGTTGGTTAAGATTTGCAAGTTTTGTTTAGGAGGGGCAACAAACTTATTTCCTTGATCATTAACACCTCCAATGGAAAGCCGACCAAAATCAATGAGGTCTTGCACAAGATGTTTAAGATGCTTACAATGTTTTGTATCATGTCCATTTTGTCGATGATAATGTTTGTCATCCTCCTACAATGATTTTAATAACTAAGTCTTTACAACCGTGATTCAAAGATTGGACATCTAACTTGAATAGCCATTTTAACCATCATGAAGGTGCATTTAAATTGTCAACCTAGCGACGTGAACTTGAAATGGGTCAGCACAGTATGTGCACTAGGAACTTCAAAGTAGTCATCTTTATTCTACAGCTAAGAAAGATTCAGTACTAAAATTAAATTGCATGGAAAGGAACAAAGTAAATGTTGAGCATCACTCAACAATTAAATTAAGCTAAACATGCATGACAAGAATGAAAATCTGAACAAAAAACAAGAAACTACTATGTATGCTTTGGCTGCAGGAACAGTCACATAATGGAATTCTAGTGGTTGCAGAAATAGTTAGTGCCATATTCTAAACTAAGTACTAAACAAAAACTAATAACTAATCTAACTAAACAAAAGGAAAGATTACTCACCAAGTGGTTCCCCTTGGATGAGTATCCTCTAAAACTAATGTAGTCTCAATTTCTCAACTCACAACCTCATCTTATTCATTGGGAAATGCAAATACAAAAGAGTAGTATGTCTGGAAATGCTAGTATGTTATTAGATACAACGTCAATAACTCAGCAACTTGGTAACCTTCAAACTCCCAAAGAAGGAGAATCTAAACCTTATTTACGCTACCAACTAAACAAGGCAGTCAACTCCCACTAACTGAGAGGACACCATTTAGGGAAATAAAATAAAAGAATGGAAGGGTGGCTACACACGCAGGGAATCCGGTCATACATGCAAGTCCAAACGCAGACTCAACGCTGCAATAACACCTGTAACTGCTCAACAATCATGAAAGATCAATACATAGAGATTACATACGACTGACATGGGGAATCTCCACCATCATCCTTCATTTAACCTTCAAATGATTCCTCTACATGACCAGCTAATGACTGCATTCCTCAATTTAGTATCCTCAAGTATGTCTACATGGCATGTTAGTACACCTAATAATTGAACATCTATAACCACCTTAAAGAACATTCATTAACCACATGCAAAATTAATATAGATAGTCCACATAATAGGCTAATGTCATTGAAACTGGCAGAAATGGAATTATAGTTTGAGGGAAACTATATAGAAATATCAACTTTTAAGATCAAAGTCCATGTCAACTTCAGAAAATAAACTATAGACTCTACCCAAATTTGGACCAAAAACTAGGCTCATCAATGGCAATAAGCATTTGATCTAAAGTTTAGAGGTAGAGGATTATTAGGATCAGGTGTTTTAACGAGAGGCAAGGTGATCATTTGTTGTTCTAAAAGTTGTGACATTGTGTTATGAAGGGTATCGGGTAGGGGAGTGAATTGTCTTTTTGGGTCCCCATAGTTAAAGGGTATCATTGCTTTTACGATAGCTACTTGGGTATTGACATGTTGAGTTGTTTGTTAGGGGGATTTAGTTGGAGGAAAAATTTATTCTGCTTACTAAATGGTTGGTAATTGTTTAGGTTTGCGGGTTCAAACTTCTCAGTTCAGCTAGAGTGGACTTTGCATCACGACTACTAACCCAGTTTTGATAATCACATAAGGTAGTACATAAGTGCATGAAGGAGGGGAATTTAATCATGATAAGCATATCTTGTATCTTACTTTGCAAATTATCTATTAACATCTTTTGAAGGTGAGGATCGAGAACCTTTATGTCAATTTGGGAATAAGGCGATTGATAGCACGAAATAAAGTCGGTAATCTTTTCTTCTTCTTTTTTCTTACATCTCACCAAATCGGCCAAGGTAATCTTAGGAGTCATATGCACTTGGAAATGGTTGATAAATGCCTCAAAAATTTCATTGAATGAACGAATTGAGTTGTTCAGTAACAAATAAAACCATTCTAAGGCAGTATCCTTCAAGGATCTAGGGAAAATTTTAGCCAATAGTTTGTCATCAAGGATAAAGTCACTATGTAAGCAAAAACATGGTTAGAAGGATCTCGTTTCCCTCCATATTTCTTGAATCTAGGCACCTCTAAACCTTGTGGCATCGGTGTTTGCAATATCTCCAAGGACAAGGGATTGCTTTTGACATAATATGTGGGTGGGTCATTTTAATTTTGGTTGATAGTGGAAACTTGTTTTTGAAGGGATGAAACGGTTTGGAAAAGTTGGTTTATGAGAGGGTCATTGCTTGTATTGTGAGATGGAGGTTAATATGGTGGAGGTGTGTATGTTTTTGAAGGAAAATTTAATGGAATTATTATGGGTGGTAAAGTGGTAGGAGAAATGACTTGCCATGCCACAAAGCTACTAGGGATGCTAGCAAAAATACCTAAGGAAGGGATCATGTTACTAGTCGGTTGCATTGGTGTTGTAACTTGAGGGTTGGTATAGGTAGGAATAGAGGAAATTATTATGGGAGGGGGAATTTGAATTCCTCCTTGGCTTGTAACATTGTTTGTAGGACAACTAGTGTTTGGGGTAAGGTGTTTTCGAAAGATTTGAACTATGTTGCGCACAAGGTCAAGTTCATCTTCACTTTCAAGAATGTGATGAATGTTGTCTATGGTAGGGATGGCAGTAGTTGAAATGCTCTCAGTACTTATTTGATTTTATAGGTTTGCTAAGTCTTCATGGATTTGAATGATTTTTTCTTGTGAAATACTAGCAACCATACTTTCAGCATGTGTCACACTACTTGAAGGTAAGGAATTATTAAGGGTATGGTCCATACCTAGTGAACTAGTATCAATACTAGGAGTGAAAGAGCTATACAACCCAAGATCAATGATGATTGTGTTATTGCGGGTTGGCATGAGTCTTGAACTTCGTCTCACTATAGTATTAGAAATAGGACACCAAGTAGAAATGCTCATGCAAGGGATACTAAATGCAAGATGAATTCAAATGAAATTTAAGCTAAGTATAATGGAATGAATATAACAAAAACTTCGTAAACTGAAATAAAAAGCTATCAACAATAAACAAGAGCACAAAAATAGAGTTTTGAATTATGGAAAATTTAGTTTAAAATATGCACTAGGACTAAATCTCCCAAAGGGGCATATGAGTCCCAGTGAGGGTTTTTAAAAAAAAAAACTGAAAATATTAAGTTTTTAATGCTTTTTAGTTTGGATGATCTATAAACTTAATGCAAATACAGATTTTAGATGATTTTAAATGATGTAAGATTCAAAAAAGAAACCTATATGCACTTTCACTAATGCAAGATTTATAAATCCTAGAATGCCAATTAACTAATGCAAACCCTAATGCAATGTTAATGCAAGCAAGATCTAGGATGATGATGCACTCCAAATCAGAATTAAGATGTTCTAAATGCAAGTTCACCAAAATGAAAGGTGGAAAATTGATATTCTATGCTTGGGAGATATAATAACAATCTTCACACTCTCTCATTCAAGGAAAACCCTAGAGATCTCAAACTAAAGTATGCAAAGGAGAAAGAGATCTTGCAATAGGGTTGTCCTAGGGTATGATTATAAATTAAAGAGGGGTTCACTACCAAGCTTGGAAAGACTAATGAAATGCAAGATCTAATGCTTAACCCTAATATGATGCAATACTTCACTAAATGAATGCATGTAAAACATAATAGAAATTTGAGAGATGAAAGGTGTGCACCTAGAAACCTGAAGAGGAATGGAATGAGATTTGAAATATTGAAAACATTGATTTTAATGTTGTCTGGATAGTCAAAGGTCCAATAGTGACTATATTTTCTCCTTGTTTAGAGGTGTAATGAGTTGAATGAGTAAAATATAGCATATGGTTTCTTTTTCCATCACAAAAAAAATAGTATATGGCTACTACATATTCCCTTAAGGAGGTTGTTTGGTCACATAGACTGGTACATGTGTTGGTTGTGATTACAAGATTGTGAGGATCGAATGTGACAATCAAAGTGCCATATATTTGGCTAAAAATCTTATGTATCATTATCATACTAAGAATGTTGATGTTCAGTATCACTTTGTGTGATAAATGGTTGAGGATGGTAAGGTCTTGTTAGAAAAAGTTGACACTTTAGACAATCTTGTAGATTCTCTCATGACGCTAGTGACCACAAATAAGTTATCTTGGTGTAGGAAGGCCAAGGGCCTTAATCACTGTACATGATTATTATTTTTATTTACCTTATGGATGTAACTGCAATGCATGATTTAAAGTGGGAGAATGTTAGGATAGTTGGCATTAACCTTGCAATCCTAATTCATTATCATTTGTCTCCATGTTCCTTGGAAAGTGTTCTCGAGGACATAAGAGTAAAAATATTTAATATTTATTTTCTATGAAAAAATTTAATTGTATTCATGGGAGGTGGACACTTGTTTTTGTGAACGTTATAGAGAAAATCAGGAGAATATTCCTCTTATGCATCCACTTTTTGAGTACAGACCACCTAGAAATGGGTGTGACATATGCCACTTGCATGCTATCCTGAGTTGGGTACCCACTTATTCATGTTCTAGGTTTTAGCCATTGGAGAGTAATGCACTTAATATTGACCAATTTTGATTGGTTGCAAGTTAGGTTCCCATGTGAAGGTCATGTGAGGATTTAATAAATTTTACTATATTTACAAAATTCCCAGGAGTTGGGACATTTGGTTTTTCTAGGTGGTTTTACCTCTTGTTTTGGGATACCAAAATTGTTTTCTCATCCATGGTCTTTTATTATTTGGGGTCTTGAGATATTAGTTTTATAAATTATTTTTTAGGTTATTGAAGTAATGAATTGTTGCTGAAATTTAGAGAGAGGTGTTGATTTTGTGAGACCCCACCTTTTTTGTGATCCTGTTGACTCTATGTTCCCTTGATGACACTATGTTTCTTGTTGAATGTGTTCATGTGTTTTTATGATTAGACATTATACATGTTTTTTATGAATGACGGTTGTTTCATATGCATAGATGACATTCTTATGCTTGGTTGTTATTAGATATGGTTAAATAACTGATTTTAGCTAACTAATGTTTGTTGTGATTACTCTGTGATAACTAGATGAGTTCCTAATCTATGCATCTATGCATAAGATTGAATATCCACTAATATTATGAATATGATATTGAATATATTAATCTTTACTTGTGATGGTTTTTTGATTAAAATACTTTCTATGTGATTTCCTAGATGAATATTTTTTATAAGAAATTGTGGAAATTAATCATTATTTCAAAAATGTTATTTTGTTATATGAGAGTTGCTTCAGCTATTATTATTATTATTATTCATATGATCTATACTAAAACAATTTTGTTGAGTGAGTAGTTAAAATTTTCCAATGGTGATTGGGGTGACATAGTTACTTCCTTTGTATTATTCACATGATTATTGATCTTATCTCGTCAAAAGAAAATAAGATCATGTTATTTGATGTGAAATTATCATTTGAGAGGTTTAATGTGTTGTATAGTCATGCATTTATTTGAAAGTTTAATTCTATTGATTATCTCATAGTGTGTTTACCTTTTTGTGGTCTATGAGTTCTTTATGTGATTTAAATTATGTGTTTATAGTTCTAATTTTCCCCTAGGTGTTAGATATAGGGGTTAGGGGTTATTTTGACCTAGGAAATAACTTTTTAAGTGATTTAAACCCCCTTAAAATCCTCATTCTTTAAGAGTGGCTAAAATGAGAGTTGGTTAGTTGGTTTGGGTAGTTGGAGAAAGAAGTTTATTTTCCCTTTTCTATTTAAGATTATTTTCTTAGAATGGAGGGGAGATTTTTCATCTTATGGTCCTTTGGATTTTCTTTAGAAATTTCTTTTTGGTAGAATAGAGGAAGAGAAGAAAGGGAAAGAAGGTAATTGAGGAAGGAAGAGCTTGTGAGAATGCTTGGAGAAGTCTACACCAAAATTCTTCCATTATTGGTTAAGCTTGTTAAGGTAGGGTCTTACCCTTTTCATGGTTTTTGAAGATGATTATTGTGTATCATCTTGAATGAGTTTTGTGAATGTGTAAATATTTGTGATCCTTGATATGTTTTTGAGAGGAGATAGTGTTATGGTTTGATTGTGTTGTTTTTCTGTGGTAAATAATCCACCCTTGAAGGATACCAAGAGGGCATCCCTTGTGATAGTGAGGGTTTGTAAAATATTATTATGGTGTGAATAAACTTGAATGTTAAATGTTATGTTTTGTGTTGATATAAATGTAACTAAATGTTATGTGTTCTTTTTTGGGACAAGTGACGTAAATGTATACCATAGGAGAGCTATGTGACCCCTAGCTTGGGGTGGGTTGAGTTTCAACCCTATGGATGGGCAGAGATCCCATTGGCTATGCAATTTTCTTTTCTTGTGTTTACTTTCATGTTCATGTGTAGAGAAAAATATTAGAATGAGAGTTTATTTTAGGATGCATGTGATCATTTTAGAAGTTGGAAAGATATAAGAATTATAGGTGAAATGTAAACAAAATGTCATATGAATAGACAAAATTTATTATGAATTTGGAGTTAAACAAGGAGAAAAAGTTGTATGATACTTCTTGTTTTCATTTTTCATAACTTTTTTTTGTATAATTGGTTTACCTCATTATATAGAGATTACTTGGAAAGATTAATTGAAATGAAAGGACAAAAAAAATCATGTCCAAAATGTGAAATCTACAAATCCAAAACTAGTGAGTCATGCAAAAAAAAATACTTTATCATTTAGAAATCTAGTTCATTACTTAGATTTGGAATGTTGAAATAAATAAATTTCAATAGTGCATTAGACTATGTTACTTTGATGAGTTTTTCTATTATAAAATTAAAATATTTAGTTTTTCTAAAAAAAGTCTTTATAAAAAGAACCCTTAGAAAGAATTTCAAAATTTAGTTAAATAAAATATTAGAAAATATATATTTGGATAATATGACTAAAATTATTATTTATATACATATGAGAAATGTATATAAGTATATATTTAATTAAATATATATGAACTTTAATTAAAATAAAGATTAACAAATATATATTTGAATTAGTCCTAATTTTAAAAAATATTATTTATGACAAATAAAAATCTAAACATATTCATTTAATTTTAAAATAGTTATTATATAGTATATATATTATACATATAATAAAAGTTCATTTTAAAATAAATAACATATAAAATTAATTTTTTGAAATTTTAAAGTTTTAAATTTTTTGGGGGGTCGACCCCTAGCCGATGGGGTTGGCCATAATAAGATACCCCATCGGCAATGGGTTGGGTGGATCCCATGGCCACAACCCTTGTGAGGGTTGCAATCCGCGGGGTCCACCTCCCCATGAGGCCTTGCCCCAACTTCTATTCTCGTTTTTCATTGTTGTTAAGACATAAAAAATAGATTGCTAAACACAATGACCTATAATTAATTTGCATGTCAATTGTGTAATATGCCATGGTCTGACATATAATATAATATTTTTGTATTTCGAATTTAAATTCCAAAAAAATGTAATTTTTCTATAAATATATATATTTCCAATATGTTTAAACAAAGGAATAGAAAAAAACATTTCAACTTATCAACTTGAAAAGAAACATCTATAATTTCCCCAACTTGCAATAAATCAACCTATAGTATAAATTTACAATATGATTTTGACTTGCAAACAAATAAACTTATAATCAATTTGAAAAAAAAGTTTAATGAGAAAGAATAGATAGAATTAAAAATTTGAAGAAGAAAAAAGTTAGTTCAAATTAGTTTTTAGTTAGTATTAGAACATTTAGTTAATTAGGATTTAAATTTTATTGTTCTAATTATATGGGAAAAAAAAGGTTTTGAATGGACCCGAAACCATTTACAATCAAGTTTTGTCAGGGACCTAAAAGCCACTCAAAGAAGAATAAGGTGCACATGAATACAACATAGACAACCAACAACAAACCAACAACAAATCAACAAATGAACAACATGACCACCCAAATCTACACAAATCAGAAAAGGTTTTAATGGGAACCTTAAACCCAACACAACCAAGTTTTACAAGGGAACTTGAACCCAAACCAGGTTTAGAAGGGAACTTGAAATCCACTTACAACCAGATTACAAGGACCAACATCCCTCACAACACACCAGGAATTTATGGGGACCTTAAACCCATTGTTCACACGAACACAGTCTAGATCCACCAGGCAAGAACACCAAGAAGGCTTGCTCAACACAAATTGCCATCCCACCATAATAGGGGAGGAGACCCCCAACCACACCAATGGGGAGAAGAAGACCTCTTGTAGCACCACCAAACATGAAGGGCCAAGTTAGAATCCACCTCAAAAGGAGTAGGCTCCCCTCTATAGGAGTAGATGCCATGAAGAACCTTACTACCACTGCAACCAATCTGTAACAAAAACAACTCCACCTCCATAGGAGCGTACACCACCTCAAAAGGTATTGTGGCATAAGGGACCAACAACAGGGAAAGCACCTCCACAAATCCATAGACCCCAACTCTACCTCTAAAAGAGAGGACTAAAAGAGGAATAAAATATTGTGCATATTCTAAATGATCTCTTCACCTCAACCTTGAGTTTTGTTGAGTTATCCTTTCATTATTACTTTTGTACAATTTATTGTTGGCTTACAACACACTTTTAACAAGACTCAATTGTTGGTCTTGTTTCTTATTCTTTAATCAAGCAGTGGAGGTATGACCCACTTTCCCACAAGAATGGAAAATAATTGGAGAGTCTTCATAGTCAATCAGTTGAACCCAAGCTCTAAATTTTGAAGACAAGGTAATTTAAATGGGAAGCTTCTAGTTTTTCTCCACGAACACACAAAATATAGTGAATAAAAAAATCTTCATAAATTTAGTGACCTTATCAGTAGCATTATATTGCCCAAAATAATTGACAATAGATGAAAATATTTTCATTCCAAGGGTAGCCCATGCAGATGGACCCAAACATGAAACTTGAATGTATCTCTCATAAGGTTGAAACTAGGCAACCAATTTTGAAGACTTGGACCATTTAAACCTAAAAACCAAGGGCCATCAAGAAGGACTCTAGATCTATCCTTCTGATAGGAAGAAGGAAAAAGGAAAAATTCATTCAACATTGCAAATACCTCAACCTTGGCACGAAGCTTCCAAACTCGAAGGATCCATCTTCTAATAGTATCAATATTGGGACAATTACCATATAATCTCCCAATAAGAATGATCCTAAGCCAGTCAGATAACTCAATAAGAAGAGAATTTAGAACATCAATAATGATTTGCACTTCCTCCTTATCTTTTGGAGAAATTCCAAAATCATAACTCCTAATAGAACAACCTTTCTCCACACCCCTAGGGGTAAGATCAAGAGTAAAAACCAAAGGAGAAAAAAAAAACCTCAAGAATTTCATCAAGAGATGAAACAACATCAAGAAATGAAACAAAAACTTCATCAACCTTTGACTAAAACCCCCTCTTTTCTAGAGTAGAACATATGGGCTTTAGTATATTTGTATCCTTGTGTCCCATTGTGGAGGATAAAACACCCTTAGAAGGGAAAATAAAACTTATTCTTGACCCAAAAACTAGTCACCATTAGTGGCCTCAACCATAGGTACCTCAACAATATTATTCACCTTCAAACAAGCTTCCAAGAGGATATTCATTAGAAACTCATCCTCTTCACTTGAGACATCATTATGTTTTTACTTTTAAATATTATTTTGTATTTTGGACAACTTATTTCATGAAGGTAATAGCTAACTTTTATTGGTTCAACATTAGTATTTGCACTCTTTCTAACCAACAAGCTATCACAAAATCTCTTAGGTTGAATAAAAATATTTTAAATGTTAACTTTAAAATGTGTGTAAGAATGAAGATAACATCTACAAAAATTTTAAAAACACCAAACAATATTTTCTTACTTTATAAGAGTTTCAATTCATCTTCATCATTTACTTCACTATTGTACTTCAAAAGTTTGTTCTTTAAAGGGGGCTCGAGACCAATAGTTAGGCACCCTATGTTGGTGGATTTGTTGTGTTTATTTATAGCTAGTCAACAAATAAATATGATAAGATTAATAGTATGTGTTAAACATTGCAAGATAATAAAATGTTTTTACTTATAAACCTAGGGTAAATAAGTTAAGAAATGAAAACAAGATAATTACCCTTGGACTAAAATAGTTGATGTTAGAAACTACCTAGAATAGCGTGCTTGAACAAATACAAAAATTGAGTTAAAAACTAAAAAGGTACTTTGCTAGAATTAGATGCAAATATTTTATTTTTTTAGATTCAAAGGTAAAAGTGGTTTTATAGAAGAGCCTAAACCCTTTAACAAAAATTAGAAGATAAACTATACTAGTGCTCATATAATTATAAATAGAAAAATAAATCAAGACCAACAATTGAGTATTGCTAAAAGTGTGTTGTAAGCCAACAATAAATTCCATAAAAGTAGTAATGAAAAGATAACTCAACAAAACTCAACATTGAGGTGAAGAGAGATCATTTAGAGTATGCATAATATTATATTCCTCTTTTAGGATTTTAAAATGATCATCTACCACCTCCATGTTGAGATCACTCAATGCTTTCTCCTTTTCCCTCCTTTCACTTCTTATTATTTTTCTAGGTCCAACTTAATGTAGATTATCTTCCCTTTTAAGCATATACTTATTATTTTTCTAGGTCCAACTTCATGCAGTTTCTCTTCCATTTTAAGCATGCCCTCTTGGAGTCATGTTGGTAGTTGAGTTCTTGATTATAATCCTACTAAGATGGATAACCATATTTAGTGAGTCATTAAATGCTTCTTAGCTTCTTTCTATCTAGAAGATTTTATTTTTCAACTCATCTAATTCCCCCTTGATGTCGCATACATCTGCTAGTGGGTTTCATTGATCTTTGTTAAGCTAACCCTTAACTTGCGATTTGGATTGATCCTCATTGACTCGCTAGTGTGGTAAATCCATTCTTATTTTATTCTTGTATTCTTTGTCATGAACCATTGAAGAATGTCATGTTGAATATTGTATTCCATCTCAAGAGAATCCAACCTATTTTGTAGATAAATAATGCTACAAATTCAGATATGTTGTGATTGATGGATTCAAGTAGATTGTCAACATACAAAAAATAAAGATTGATCAAATAAACTATTTGAAATCTATAAACTCATTATATTTTTATTTAGTTCAATTCAATGACTATATAAATGATCTAAGTTCTTTATAAATTTGGTCCAATCCCACATATCTAGGATTTAGTGTGCATATTTGATCCATGCTGGTGTATGCTTTTGGTTTAGTTGAGTGCATGTGATCTAATTTAGATGGTAGTTTTTAGGAGCACCTTTGGAGTTTTCTAGGAATAAATTGATTCTCCTTGATCAAACCTTTGAATGGACTAATTTAACAACTATAATCAAGGATGAAAGATAATAGTAATTCTTTGATTATGTGAATGAATGTTTTAGATGTGTGTTAAATGTCTAGGCACTTAGTATGCAAAAATGACTTAGGATTAGTCCTCAAATACAATTCTAAGGGTGGAAAGTGAAATATTTTATGCTTTAATTTACCACACAACAACTAGTAGGAAGGGTTGGGTCAAGCCTATATTTAAATTTGATATTTAAAAGATAAAGAGTTTAATTCCACAAATTATAAAATTTACCTAGATCAATCATATAAATTGTGAATCTAATCCTATGTGAGAAATGGAAAAATTGAACATCAAAATTGATACCTAGAAATAAATATAGATGAGATCAATTAAAAAATAAACTGTGTTTTAACTTTTAATAGAACTTACACTATTTATACACTTATGATTGCATAATAAATAAATAAGTCAAAATACATCTAAAAGAAAATAAAAAAATAAAGATATTTAATTTTCATCATTATAAAACTAAAATTTTCATGTTAAATATTTAAAATATATGAAAAAACAATTTAAAAACATTTAATACATTTATAAATATAAACAAATAGTCCATAACTTAAACTTCAAGTCATAATTTTTATATTATCATACAATTTATTATTTTTTAATATAAATTTATTATAATAACTATTTCTATTTAGACATTAATTTTAAAAGTCATATCCATTACATTTATTTAAAGAGAAGTGCCCTTCACTAAGCTCCATAATTATTGGCCTCTTTCCCAAAATCTAATGAAAAGCAAACTTAACATTCTACTAGTCAATTTAGAAAACGAAATAAAGTTGATCGTATGCTTTTGTATTTGATGGGTGTAAATCATTTATTGGATATGCTTTTCATGATAATATTTAAAGAATAGATAGATTGTCCATTTGTGGAATAGATAGTTGTAAACAAATAAATTGTTTTACTATAGTGACTACTCTATGATTGGAATATAGTTTGAAAATAATAGTTGATAATAATTAATTAAAGATTGGTAAATATTTATTATTTTATTTTATTCATTTTAATTTATAATAGAAATAAAATGGTATTAAATATTTTTGAATTGATATTTTGAATCATATTATATAATCTTTTAATAAGATAAAAAATAAATTATGTTTGAAAATTTTCAAGTTTTAGTAAGTATAAATATAGGAAGGTCTAATAAAAAATAAGGAAAGGTTAAAAGGACTGATAAATAATGAGGAAAAAAGGTCGATAACAAAAATAAAGAAGAGAAATAAAAAAATACAATAAAACTAAAGTCAAAGAAATTAAAGTATGAGACAAGAAGCACACTCAGTGTTGAGTGTGCTTCTTGTCTCATACTTTAATTTCTTTGGATTTGACTTTATTGTATTTTTTTGTGTTTTATTTCTCTTATATGTTATAATTGTTAGATTTTTCTCCTTGTTGCTTGTCGACCCTTCTAACCTTTCCTTGTTTTATATTAAACCTTTATATATTTATGCTTGCTAAATCTTACAAATTTTCTAACATAATTCTTTTATTATCCAAATGAGGGATCATGTGGTGTGATCTGAAACATTGATTCAAAAATATTTAACACATCTTTATCCAAAAAATATTAAAAAATAATTATGAATCGTGGAAACATCTTATTTAAAATTATAATAGAAATTTCAAAAATTAATCCTAGACAATTGATTTCATTAAATAATTTTAAATTTTTGGTTAAAAAATATAAATATTCATATTGAAAAGTAAATGTTGATATTGTAAACTAAATCAATATATTTAATGATATAGCATGAATGAAACTACATTCATTTACATTCACTACTAAAACCTACTCTATTATTACGTCCAATCAACATTTAGCATATCTTAGCTTAAAGGATTTTATTTTTCCACTTAGTATCACTTTGTATAAAATTAGCAATATAAGGTGCAGGTTCACTTAAGGGAGATTGGAGTACACCATTCATCAAAGTCTATGGGTTTTTGCTTTATTTTATTACAATGTAAAAGTTATGACTTGAAGTGTAGATTTTGTTTCAATGTCAAGCTTTGTTTTTACTTATACATTTTTTGTTCTAGCTTAATGCTAACCTAATTTGACCAATCTTTATGTTCTTAAAGAATATCTATATCTAGCATTAAAATGGTTGTTTATCAATTCTCAAACCACAAGTAATCCAACTAGTTGATGTCTTATAGCTTTCAACAATGTTAAGGTTATCATGTTAAACCAATTCCAAAACTATCATTGGCCTCCATATTTGTCACAATGAACCCATGCACTTTTTGATCAATTTAGTTATTGATAAATAATCATGTTTCTCCAAACTCTTAAGTCACTTAAAGAAAATATGACTTCCAACTCATTATCAAGTCCAACAACTACACAATAGATTAACCAATGTAAGGGATGTTATGCTCAAGGCATTATCTATTTGGCATGTTCTAGTATTTTAACATGAGGCTTACATTGAGCCTTGGCAAACTATTAATGTTATGATGATGACCTAGGTTCAAACTTAACCTTAAATAGCCAACATTTAGGAGCATCCTTATCATGGGATGAACATTCTTTCAGAGAATGGTGCATGTTTATGTGCCAGAACCACCCAGAGGCATTGGGCTTTGTCACTAAGATATGACATATAACTTTATAAAGATTTGAACCTCTACCTTTTTCCAAGGAATATTTGCTTCAACTTCATTGAATCATCTAAAATAACAGGCCTGCTTTACAAATAGGAACACTCATTAATTACTTATATGGTTGTATCTATGTGGCATGGACTTGAGGCTAGACATGTTAAACTACAACTATGTAAAAAATTCAGATGAGTACTTTGTTGCTACATCACAAAATAGGATTTCATATGGTGCACATCTAGATAGCCCGATAACCTCTTGAATCTTGAATTTATAAGTATTCTAGAAATTTCAAGCATAATATTATTATTCTTTCAACAATGTTACTTCTTCATAAGTAACAACCATCGCTACATAGACATATACATGTGTAGATAATCTCATGATTGTTAAGCCTATTATCTATTTGCTCCAAGGTATTGAAGCCTATGCTGCTAACCAGATAAGATGTCTAGTATATATATATAAACATGTTAGGTATGTAATAGGTCCTTATATTCACATTGATATCATCATGACTATTGAACCCATATCTACTTAAAAAAAATGACCAAGCATACCCTGTTAAGTAGAAAGGATACAGATGCAAATGTACACATATATCTTTCTAATAGATAGATATATCCACATTAGTTCTAGGATTGACATATACACTAGTAACCACATGATTATTCAATCCTTCTCCACTCAAAAACAAAAAAAAAAAGAAACATGTGCCCATAATAGAGGATATATACATATATAAACACAAAAACATAGTTGTACGCATTGGATTTAGTAACATGAATTTTCACACATAGATAACCTCATGAATCCTGAGCCTATACCTGCTACAAAATGCCCAAGCATACTATTATGGTAGGGAAAAGTTATTCATCCATGGGCGCATACAAAAAATGGGCATAATAAGAGAAAATAATGCCTCCATAATAGTATGCTTTTTTGGAGTCACGTCCCTTACAGTATGGTCTCATGGGGGGCTTGGGTTTCTATTTTCATAGATCAAGCGGTCCCATGAAGCAAAAAAAAAAAATGCTACAGAATTAATTGGAATCTTTTCTTGAAAATAGTAGCCCCTACCTTTTAGGAATGCAAATTTCAGTAGTTGAAATTGAGGTGGGGCTAGAAATTTCCTCTATAGCTTACGAATTTTTTTTGTCACTTGTCTATCACTTCAAATTTTAAATTCTTAAAAAAAATAAAAATGAGAGAATTTTTATTTACTTATTAATTTTTATCAAAGTACTCCAATTCATTCCTTGAATTTTGGAGCTCAAACATTTAAGTTGAATTGCAAAATTAAATTCATGGGACCACTAGCTTTAAAATATTCCTAAAAAATCTCAGCAGCATCCACTGAAATTTTTTAGGAAGCCCCCCTCCATGGGACCTTACCCTTAAAGAGGGAGAATAAAAGCTAACTAATGTTGATATGATGGTATAGACTTTAATTCAATGTACAAGACTTATGCACAACTGATGAATGGAGTGGAATTCAAGTAATTGAGGTTAGAGCACTGGAAGTTTGGGCGCCAAAAATTTAGGCGTACATAGTGGAACGATTTCCTTTAAAGCTTTTTGTTAACTTTTTGTTTAAGACTTTATAGCTCCACTCAGAGCCTTTATTATGTTTTATGTTACGAACATCAGTTAGTTGGTCAGTTGTAATTTTGTTTAAATAATTTTTCAATGGTGTTCTCCCACCATTAAAAATTTAGGATTTTGTAAGTAGTATAGTATATATATGTGTAACCGCCAAAAATAATGCATGTTGCTATGATATGCTTTGAATACTATTTAGTTGTGTTCTATGTGTTACACTTTTATGATATGAATAAATAAATATTGCCAGTCTTATTCTGAGTCAATAGTTATGAGTAATGGAAGTACCATGAACTGATTTATTTTGAAGATGGGTAAGTGCACAAAGATGGTTCCCAAAAAGGTGACTTAAGTGGACAACTTTTTTCTGAAATCAGGAAATACTAACCTTGGACGTGAGATGGAACAAAAACAAGGATCAAAGTGCTCCGAGTCTACTTTCTAAACTACTAATTTATTTTTAAAATGGTTGATATTAAGGGGTTCAAAAGAGGGATGTACACAAATTGGTGTTGTTTTTGTCAGAAAAACATAACATAGCAACTCTTATATGACCCTTGTACGGTGAACTTTTTTTTAGTATTTTTAAAATTGCAATAGTCAAAAGTTAGCTACAGTATGTAGTTGATGCACGATTTTTCTGATAATTTTTTAATGAATATTTGATTTTTTACTAATTTTTGAAGTGGACATTTCTTGAAAAACAGAATTTTGGCCATGTTACCCCTACAAATTTTGGAAACTAATTAATTTATTTTTTAAAATTTGTAGAATGGAGTCTAGTTTATAAAAATGTAATTTATTTGAAAATTCGATGAACTGTTAATTTATAACGAAATAAATACCAAACACTGCTTTTTGGCAAAAAAAAGACATACAAATAAAATAAATTATGGATGAAAGGCTTAACATTTTCGGAAAGTGAAAAAAATTGCATCGTTGGATAGCTAAGAGAGAACTCAACATTACCCATGTGTTCAATTTTTTCGATATTGAACCACATGCAATCCTGACGGTGAGCACGAACTCGATTATGTGAAATATGGTAGATTTTTTAAAAACACGTCTCTGGTCGTTGGGAATGCCTTCCAAGCCTTTGGGTTGGTATTCCAAGGAAAATACCAAGCCTAAGGCTCAGGAATTCCCAAAGCAAGATATAACGCGCTCGCGTTATATTTCAATTTTGACATTGTTTTTGCTTCTGCAGGAAACATGTCAACTAAGACATAATGCGAGCACGTTATAATGCGCTCGCGTTATGTCCTCCTTTATGTTAAATGCCAATATATTGAATGTATGTTGATATATTTGTATGTTTGTATGTACATGTATTCTTGTATGTCATGTATGCATGCTTGTATGTATGTATGTATGCCTGTATGTATCAATGCATATATATTGTATGTATGTATGTATGTAAGATTGTATCTACACATGTATGTATGTATTTACATATGTATTTAAAGGGAGGGAGAATTTAGAGAGAGAGAGTCTGGAGAGATGGAGAGGGGGTGGAAGTGAGTTTAAGAGAGAGGGAGTGGGAGAGAAGGGGTTGGAGTGAGAGGGACTTAGTTAGGTAGGGTGGGAGGGATAGAGGGAGAGAGAGAATTGAGAGAGATGGAGAGAGATGGGGGGGGGAGAGAGATACAGAGAGAAAAAGAGAGTTATGTAGGTAGGGTACCAAAGGGAGAGACTTGAGAGTGCGAGGGGGTGAGAGGAAGTGTGAAAGAGAGGGAGTGAGAGAGAGAGAGGGAGGGGGAGAGAGAGGGAGTGAGAGTGAGAGACCTGAGAGAGGGAGAGGGTGTGGGAGGGAGTGACCTGATAGAGGTAGAGAAAGAGGGGGGTGGATTGAGAGGGACTTATCTAGGTAGGGTGGAAGGGATAGATAGAGAGAGGGGAGAGAGACAGAGAGAGAGTTACCTAGCTAGGTTGCAAGAGGGAGAGACCTAAGAGAGAGGGGGTGGGAGGGAGAGACATGAGAGAGAGGGAGAGAGAGGGAGTGGGAGAGAGTGGGATAGAGTGGGAGGGACATAGAGAGAGATGGATAGAGGGAGCGAGAGAGGGTGGTAGGGATTGATTGAATGAGAGGTACATAGAAAGAGGGAGACGGTAGATAGAGACAATTAGAGAGGGTAGGAGGGAGGGAGAGGTGATAAGTATAGATAGAGAGAAAGTGATAGGGGTTGAGGGTATAAGGTTGAGAGATTAGAGTGGAGGACCTATAGGGTTGATGGTTTCTAGGGTATTAGGGTTTAAGGTTTGAGGGTTGAGGGAATAGGGTCAATGGTAGAGGGTATTTGGTTGAGGGTATAGGGTAGAAGTTTTAAGGGTTTAGGGTTGAAGGGTTTAGGGTTAAGGGTTTACTTGGTTGAGGGTAGAGGTTTTAGGTTATAGGTTTGAGGGTATATGGTT
>CM021105.1:439155884-439183605 GCA_007115665.2 Sequoiadendron giganteum
AGGGTCCAAATGAGTGAAAAGTATCAAAGGCTACACTTTTTGGTGACACAAGTGGAAAGGGGTTTGCCTTGGTCAAACCTTGTTTTGGTAATCAAACCTTATAATGGAATGAAATAGGATGAAGGAATGATGAATGAACAAAATAAAATGTTGCAACTCACCAAACCCTAGAAATAAAGTGTTGCAATCATGTATGAAGTGGCTATAATGGATGTAGATCTTGAATCTTGCTTGAATGTGATAGATCTTGACTTGAGTGCTAGCTTGAATCATGAAACCCTACATAACAATTGCTAGCTCAAAAAAAAACATGATGCATAATGACTTTGACATGATGCTTGATGCTTGGATTATGCTCTAGATCACTTGATAATCTTCCCTTGAACACTCTTGAATGCTCTTGTAAACACTTGAATGCTCTTGTGAACTCAAATTTTCTATAAGGATGCTCATTCAACTTGCTAGGTCACTTGATTGTTTGTTAGGATGCTTAGGAGAAAAATGAGTGAAATAACCTTGTATTTATACTTGTTTATGCCAAATTTCCCAAAATTACAACACTACAAGCTAACTTCAGATCTAGGAGGATAAAATCCTACTAAGAATTTGAATTAAATTTGATTTTGGACCACACAGGACTCATACCCCAAAAGTGGCATATGAGTCCCATTAGGCTTAATTATGGGACATATTTTCAAAAATAATTAGAAAGGTGTGAAATCCATATTAGGACCCAAAACCCTAGGTGTGACTCATACGCCCAAGGTGGCGTATGAGTCCTAGATCACTAAATCTAGGCCACACAACCTAAAAACACCTGAATTATGATCAGATGTTGATTTATGCCAGGATTATCCTTGAAAAGATGCATTTAATGAGGCTTGTGGATATAAAGTAAGGTCAATTAAAGCATAAAGAAGCTTGATTATTTAATAAAACCCTAGAAAAATATGAAAGTGTGTTAAACACTTCACAATACCCTAAATAAGGTATGATTAGATTTATTGAGTTTATAAGGGCCCAAGACCTAATGTGAGTGTGTTAAACACATTACAACACTAAGTCAAGGCATCATTAAGCTTAGTTTTATAAGGAGTGTCCAAACAAGTGTGAGAATTTTGCAGACGATATTTTTCGACACTAAATTTAGCCCCCACTTTAGTGAGAGGAGGAACTTGCTTCAAACTCACACTAAAGTAGATGAATTCGCATCAAGAGGGGTCCAAGTGCACCAATGTCGGTAGGATAGGATGAAAACGATCAAGAGGGGTGATCAAGACCCCAAGATCAAGATCCCATGGAAAATCAACATAGGCACAAAAGAACACACATGAAAATGATATAAAGAGCATCATCGAGGAACAAGCATACACTACCAAAGACAAAGAGAAAAGAAAAAAAGAACAAAAAGGGGTGGATGGATCAAGCTTCGACCATTTGTCCTGCATGATGTGGATAGAATCTAGGTTGTTTGTCCAAAAAATGCATGCTCACTTTGAGGCAACGAAACTTCAGGCCATCCATTGGGTGAGTAATCCAAAGAGGTGAGACACATACAAAAATGGTCGGTATGCACTCACACACACACGAGTGGCTATGGGAAATTCATGCCTCAAATGGGCTTCCCATCAAACCATACCAAAGTTATACCTCTTGATAACTATGATAAGGCAACACACAATAATGAACTTTGAGCTTCATGAGGCAAGCAAAGCTTCGTATGCTTGAAACTCATGAGCAAACAAGATGGCTCCACAGGCATGCAAAATGTATTATGCAAGGTGGCCATATAACCAAAATTGAAAATGTAATATAGGGAACATTCAAAGGAGTCTTGCTTAATTCATGTAAGGTCTTTAACTTAGGGAAAATCGTGCCTAATGTCTCCAAGAGAGGACTAGTCAAAGAATAGAATATTCACAACTTAGGGGATGCAGTGTGTCACATCAAGCCACTAAGAGGAATATAATATGCTAAGAGAGATCACGCTCTTGAAGGACATGACACCCAATGTCACCACAAAGCGAAAGATGCATCACATGAAGTAAGAAGACTACACAATGAAACATGAGAAATATAAAAAGAATAATGCCAATGTATGCCCCCACTTTAAAGAAATCGCTAAACACCATGCTATGAGCAATTACTTTAAAGTAGAAAATGATAAATGCTAACAATAAAGAGGAAATGAGAGCTTAATTGGAAAGCCCTATGCTAAGTCATATGTTTCCAAATGAAGTTACATCATGAAAAGAACAAGGGGTTCCCCCAAAATGAAACTCCAAACACACATAACGGATCTATGGATTTGGGGTCAGTATGTTCTTGCTACAATGTTTTAGAGAGCACGAAACTATCATCATTCCCCAAGTACTCATAGAACTAGAAGAATGACACAAAGAGAGCGAAAACAAAGAAAAAACTTTCAGGTCAACATGGAAGAGACATGAATTTCTCAATGCCTTGCGTCATCCCCAAAAGGAAAACACAAGATAGATGAAAAAGATAAAGAAAAGTAAAGGAAAATATTTTGGGTCAACATGGAAGAGACATGAATGTCTCGATGCCTTGTGTCATCTCCAAAAGGAAAACAAAAGACAAATGTAAAGATAAAGGAAGATATTTTGGGTCAACATGGAAGAGACATGAATGTCTCGATGCCTTGCATCATCCCCAAAAGGAAAACACAAGACAAATGAAAAGATAAAGGAAAAGATAAAATATTTACGACATAGAGAGGAATGAAGGTTCAAATAAAGGAATGTCACAAAGAGAGAGAGAGATACATCAAACAAAACATCACGGGGGATCACATTACGCACATGCAATCACATAAAAAGAAAAACACATGAAAAAGAAATAATGCAAAAGACTAGTAAGGCACATGCAAGTCATCCTATTAGTAGGTTGTTTGCATCCCATCGTGTTCATCATATACAAAAGGAAAACAACTAGCCAACGGGATAATAGAAAGTTCTAAACTAGGGTCATCACCAGGTTCAACACTCTTCGTAGGGGAATTATCATTCAAGCTCATAGAAGATGAAAAAAATGTATTCAATTCATTATGCACTTGTTCATCGATCTTTACAATCTCATCATTGTTATCCAAGTTAATCACAATAGGAGGTCAAATGATAATGTCCAAAGAAGGGTTTGGCTCATGTTGCGGTATAATATCTTTTTTTTTAGCGAAGAGGGAGACTTATCATGCATTGATTCAATCAAGTTTGGGTCTTGATTTTCTTTGTTTATGTCTTCATTTAAATTTCGAGCAAGGGCATGATGTCTATGCCTACGTTCTCTAGCACCTCTATTTTTTTTAGTTTTATTTTCAAGTTACGTTTGTGTAGGAGTAGGATGATCAACCATAGGTTTATTTTCTTCCCTAAGGGGAGGAACGGAAGGAACCTTAGAAGGTTGTTCAACCACTTTCTCTTTAACCTTGTAAACTTGTTTTATTCTAGGAGGCGTGACTAGATTGTTTTCATTATCTCTTGGTCTTTTGTAGGAAATAGGCAAAGGTTCTATCTTAGATTGATCTTGGTTGTTTCGAGTGTCGTTTGGCTCAATAATGGTTTTTTAAAGGATGGTAGGCTCGGTGGTGGGTGGAGGCATGTTTTGGAGGGATATTTTCACTATGCATTTTTCCTTGAACTTTTGGTAAGATTTGAAAAATAAGTCTTGTTGAGGTTTAATAGGTTCCATAGGCTCAGGCCAAAAGAAGTCTAAGGAAAAGTTTCCACGGGAAGAAAAAGGGTTAAAACCACAATGATGCACATCAATATGATGGAGAATGAGACACCTAGTGTTTTAGATCATATTTGTAAAGGAAGGGTGATCGATTGGTAAGATTTGAAAAATAAGTCTTGTTGAGGTTTAATAGGTTCCATAGGCTCAGGCAAAAAGAAGTCTAAGGAAAAGTTTCCACGGGAAGAACAAGGGTTAAAACCACAATGATGCACATCAATATGATGGAGAATGAGACACCTAGTGTTTTAGATCATAGGGAAAGCAAAATCATTATGCGTCTTTATCCATGCTTTCAGTTTATCATATATTTCTTGATAGAGCTCATACAAAAATAAGAATTCCTCAATGATCATATTCTCTCCTTAAATAGGATCTATTAATATCCCATTAGTGGGCTTGTCATAGATTCAGCTAGCTATGTAAAGAGGACCATCAGATGCATGTTTAAATATATCTCTAGAGGAGAAAGCAATCTTGAGAGGCTTTTTAGTTTGGCCCTTACAATGTTGAGTTTCGACCAATGCAACCAAACCATCGATAGGATTTTGTTCTGGTTGATCAATATCCATAGGAATTTGTTGAATTGTATTTATTTTCTCATCATCCTTGTCATCATTCATCACATCAGTCTTTGTAGTTTCACTAGCTTTGACAAATGAAATATTATGTTTCAGCATGGGGTTGGTTAAGATTTGCAAGTTTTGTTTAGGAGGGGCAACAAACTTATTTCCTTGATCATTAACACCTCCAATGGAAAGCCGACCAAAATCAATGAGGTCTTGCACAAGATGTTTAAGATGCTTACAATGTTTTGTATCATGTCCATTTTGTCGATGATAATGTTTGTCATCCTCCTACAATGATTTTAATAACTAAGTCTTTACAACCGTGATTCAAAGATTGGACATCTAACTTGAATAGCCATTTTAACCATCATGAAGGTGCATTTAAATTGTCAACCTAGCGACGTGAACTTGAAATGGGTCAGCACAGTATGTGCACTAGGAACTTCAAAGTAGTCATCTTTATTCTACAGCTAAGAAAGATTCAGTACTAAAATTAAATTGCATGGAAAGGAACAAAGTAAATGTTGAGCATCACTCAACAATTAAATTAAGCTAAACATGCATGACAAGAATGAAAATCTGAACAAAAAACAAGAAACTACTATGTATGCTTTGGCTGCAGGAACAGTCACATAATGGAATTCTAGTGGTTGCAGAAATAGTTAGTGCCATATTCTAAACTAAGTACTAAACAAAAACTAATAACTAATCTAACTAAACAAAAGGAAAGATTACTCACCAAGTGGTTCCCCTTGGATGAGTATCCTCTAAAACTAATGTAGTCTCAATTTCTCAACTCACAACCTCATCTTATTCATTGGGAAATGCAAATACAAAAGAGTAGTATGTCTGGAAATGCTAGTATGTTATTAGATACAACGTCAATAACTCAGCAACTTGGTAACCTTCAAACTCCCAAAGAAGGAGAATCTAAACCTTATTTACGCTACCAACTAAACAAGGCAGTCAACTCCCACTAACTGAGAGGACACCATTTAGGGAAATAAAATAAAAGAATGGAAGGGTGGCTACACACGCAGGGAATCCGGTCATACATGCAAGTCCAAACGCAGACTCAACGCTGCAATAACACCTGTAACTGCTCAACAATCATGAAAGATCAATACATAGAGATTACATACGACTGACATGGGGAATCTCCACCATCATCCTTCATTTAACCTTCAAATGATTCCTCTACATGACCAGCTAATGACTGCATTCCTCAATTTAGTATCCTCAAGTATGTCTACATGGCATGTTAGTACACCTAATAATTGAACATCTATAACCACCTTAAAGAACATTCATTAACCACATGCAAAATTAATATAGATAGTCCACATAATAGGCTAATGTCATTGAAACTGGCAGAAATGGAATTATAGTTTGAGGGAAACTATATAGAAATATCAACTTTTAAGATCAAAGTCCATGTCAACTTCAGAAAATAAACTATAGACTCTACCCAAATTTGGACCAAAAACTAGGCTCATCAATGGCAATAAGCATTTGATCTAAAGTTTAGAGGTAGAGGATTATTAGGATCAGGTGTTTTAACGAGAGGCAAGGTGATCATTTGTTGTTCTAAAAGTTGTGACATTGTGTTATGAAGGGTATCGGGTAGGGGAGTGAATTGTCTTTTTGGGTCCCCATAGTTAAAGGGTATCATTGCTTTTACGATAGCTACTTGGGTATTGACATGTTGAGTTGTTTGTTAGGGGGATTTAGTTGGAGGAAAAATTTATTCTGCTTACTAAATGGTTGGTAATTGTTTAGGTTTGCGGGTTCAAACTTCTCAGTTCAGCTAGAGTGGACTTTGCATCACGACTACTAACCCAGTTTTGATAATCACATAAGGTAGTACATAAGTGCATGAAGGAGGGGAATTTAATCATGATAAGCATATCTTGTATCTTACTTTGCAAATTATCTATTAACATCTTTTGAAGGTGAGGATCGAGAACCTTTATGTCAATTTGGGAATAAGGCGATTGATAGCACGAAATAAAGTCGGTAATCTTTTCTTCTTCTTTTTTCTTACATCTCACCAAATCGGCCAAGGTAATCTTAGGAGTCATATGCACTTGGAAATGGTTGATAAATGCCTCAAAAATTTCATTGAATGAACGAATTGAGTTGTTCAGTAACAAATAAAACCATTCTAAGGCAGTATCCTTCAAGGATCTAGGGAAAATTTTAGCCAATAGTTTGTCATCAAGGATAAAGTCACTATGTAAGCAAAAACATGGTTAGAAGGATCTCGTTTCCCTCCATATTTCTTGAATCTAGGCACCTCTAAACCTTGTGGCATCGGTGTTTGCAATATCTCCAAGGACAAGGGATTGCTTTTGACATAATATGTGGGTGGGTCATTTTAATTTTGGTTGATAGTGGAAACTTGTTTTTGAAGGGATGAAACGGTTTGGAAAAGTTGGTTTATGAGAGGGTCATTGCTTGTATTGTGAGATGGAGGTTAATATGGTGGAGGTGTGTATGTTTTTGAAGGAAAATTTAATGGAATTATTATGGGTGGTAAAGTGGTAGGAGAAATGACTTGCCATGCCACAAAGCTACTAGGGATGCTAGCAAAAATACCTAAGGAAGGGATCATGTTACTAGTCGGTTGCATTGGTGTTGTAACTTGAGGGTTGGTATAGGTAGGAATAGAGGAAATTATTATGGGAGGGGGAATTTGAATTCCTCCTTGGCTTGTAACATTGTTTGTAGGACAACTAGTGTTTGGGGTAAGGTGTTTTCGAAAGATTTGAACTATGTTGCGCACAAGGTCAAGTTCATCTTCACTTTCAAGAATGTGATGAATGTTGTCTATGGTAGGGATGGCAGTAGTTGAAATGCTCTCAGTACTTATTTGATTTTATAGGTTTGCTAAGTCTTCATGGATTTGAATGATTTTTTCTTGTGAAATACTAGCAACCATACTTTCAGCATGTGTCACACTACTTGAAGGTAAGGAATTATTAAGGGTATGGTCCATACCTAGTGAACTAGTATCAATACTAGGAGTGAAAGAGCTATACAACCCAAGATCAATGATGATTGTGTTATTGCGGGTTGGCATGAGTCTTGAACTTCGTCTCACTATAGTATTAGAAATAGGACACCAAGTAGAAATGCTCATGCAAGGGATACTAAATGCAAGATGAATTCAAATGAAATTTAAGCTAAGTATAATGGAATGAATATAACAAAAACTTCGTAAACTGAAATAAAAAGCTATCAACAATAAACAAGAGCACAAAAATAGAGTTTTGAATTATGGAAAATTTAGTTTAAAATATGCACTAGGACTAAATCTCCCAAAGGGGCATATGAGTCCCAGTGAGGGTTTTTAAAAAAAAAAACTGAAAATATTAAGTTTTTAATGCTTTTTAGTTTGGATGATCTATAAACTTAATGCAAATACAGATTTTAGATGATTTTAAATGATGTAAGATTCAAAAAAGAAACCTATATGCACTTTCACTAATGCAAGATTTATAAATCCTAGAATGCCAATTAACTAATGCAAACCCTAATGCAATGTTAATGCAAGCAAGATCTAGGATGATGATGCACTCCAAATCAGAATTAAGATGTTCTAAATGCAAGTTCACCAAAATGAAAGGTGGAAAATTGATATTCTATGCTTGGGAGATATAATAACAATCTTCACACTCTCTCATTCAAGGAAAACCCTAGAGATCTCAAACTAAAGTATGCAAAGGAGAAAGAGATCTTGCAATAGGGTTGTCCTAGGGTATGATTATAAATTAAAGAGGGGTTCACTACCAAGCTTGGAAAGACTAATGAAATGCAAGATCTAATGCTTAACCCTAATATGATGCAATACTTCACTAAATGAATGCATGTAAAACATAATAGAAATTTGAGAGATGAAAGGTGTGCACCTAGAAACCTGAAGAGGAATGGAATGAGATTTGAAATATTGAAAACATTGATTTTAATGTTGTCTGGATAGTCAAAGGTCCAATAGTGACTATATTTTCTCCTTGTTTAGAGGTGTAATGAGTTGAATGAGTAAAATATAGCATATGGTTTCTTTTTCCATCACAAAAAAAATAGTATATGGCTACTACATATTCCCTTAAGGAGGTTGTTTGGTCACATAGACTGGTACATGTGTTGGTTGTGATTACAAGATTGTGAGGATCGAATGTGACAATCAAAGTGCCATATATTTGGCTAAAAATCTTATGTATCATTATCATACTAAGAATGTTGATGTTCAGTATCACTTTGTGTGATAAATGGTTGAGGATGGTAAGGTCTTGTTAGAAAAAGTTGACACTTTAGACAATCTTGTAGATTCTCTCATGACGCTAGTGACCACAAATAAGTTATCTTGGTGTAGGAAGGCCAAGGGCCTTAATCACTGTACATGATTATTATTTTTATTTACCTTATGGATGTAACTGCAATGCATGATTTAAAGTGGGAGAATGTTAGGATAGTTGGCATTAACCTTGCAATCCTAATTCATTATCATTTGTCTCCATGTTCCTTGGAAAGTGTTCTCGAGGACATAAGAGTAAAAATATTTAATATTTATTTTCTATGAAAAAATTTAATTGTATTCATGGGAGGTGGACACTTGTTTTTGTGAACGTTATAGAGAAAATCAGGAGAATATTCCTCTTATGCATCCACTTTTTGAGTACAGACCACCTAGAAATGGGTGTGACATATGCCACTTGCATGCTATCCTGAGTTGGGTACCCACTTATTCATGTTCTAGGTTTTAGCCATTGGAGAGTAATGCACTTAATATTGACCAATTTTGATTGGTTGCAAGTTAGGTTCCCATGTGAAGGTCATGTGAGGATTTAATAAATTTTACTATATTTACAAAATTCCCAGGAGTTGGGACATTTGGTTTTTCTAGGTGGTTTTACCTCTTGTTTTGGGATACCAAAATTGTTTTCTCATCCATGGTCTTTTATTATTTGGGGTCTTGAGATATTAGTTTTATAAATTATTTTTTAGGTTATTGAAGTAATGAATTGTTGCTGAAATTTAGAGAGAGGTGTTGATTTTGTGAGACCCCACCTTTTTTGTGATCCTGTTGACTCTATGTTCCCTTGATGACACTATGTTTCTTGTTGAATGTGTTCATGTGTTTTTATGATTAGACATTATACATGTTTTTTATGAATGACGGTTGTTTCATATGCATAGATGACATTCTTATGCTTGGTTGTTATTAGATATGGTTAAATAACTGATTTTAGCTAACTAATGTTTGTTGTGATTACTCTGTGATAACTAGATGAGTTCCTAATCTATGCATCTATGCATAAGATTGAATATCCACTAATATTATGAATATGATATTGAATATATTAATCTTTACTTGTGATGGTTTTTTGATTAAAATACTTTCTATGTGATTTCCTAGATGAATATTTTTTATAAGAAATTGTGGAAATTAATCATTATTTCAAAAATGTTATTTTGTTATATGAGAGTTGCTTCAGCTATTATTATTATTATTATTCATATGATCTATACTAAAACAATTTTGTTGAGTGAGTAGTTAAAATTTTCCAATGGTGATTGGGGTGACATAGTTACTTCCTTTGTATTATTCACATGATTATTGATCTTATCTCGTCAAAAGAAAATAAGATCATGTTATTTGATGTGAAATTATCATTTGAGAGGTTTAATGTGTTGTATAGTCATGCATTTATTTGAAAGTTTAATTCTATTGATTATCTCATAGTGTGTTTACCTTTTTGTGGTCTATGAGTTCTTTATGTGATTTAAATTATGTGTTTATAGTTCTAATTTTCCCCTAGGTGTTAGATATAGGGGTTAGGGGTTATTTTGACCTAGGAAATAACTTTTTAAGTGATTTAAACCCCCTTAAAATCCTCATTCTTTAAGAGTGGCTAAAATGAGAGTTGGTTAGTTGGTTTGGGTAGTTGGAGAAAGAAGTTTATTTTCCCTTTTCTATTTAAGATTATTTTCTTAGAATGGAGGGGAGATTTTTCATCTTATGGTCCTTTGGATTTTCTTTAGAAATTTCTTTTTGGTAGAATAGAGGAAGAGAAGAAAGGGAAAGAAGGTAATTGAGGAAGGAAGAGCTTGTGAGAATGCTTGGAGAAGTCTACACCAAAATTCTTCCATTATTGGTTAAGCTTGTTAAGGTAGGGTCTTACCCTTTTCATGGTTTTTGAAGATGATTATTGTGTATCATCTTGAATGAGTTTTGTGAATGTGTAAATATTTGTGATCCTTGATATGTTTTTGAGAGGAGATAGTGTTATGGTTTGATTGTGTTGTTTTTCTGTGGTAAATAATCCACCCTTGAAGGATACCAAGAGGGCATCCCTTGTGATAGTGAGGGTTTGTAAAATATTATTATGGTGTGAATAAACTTGAATGTTAAATGTTATGTTTTGTGTTGATATAAATGTAACTAAATGTTATGTGTTCTTTTTTGGGACAAGTGACGTAAATGTATACCATAGGAGAGCTATGTGACCCCTAGCTTGGGGTGGGTTGAGTTTCAACCCTATGGATGGGCAGAGATCCCATTGGCTATGCAATTTTCTTTTCTTGTGTTTACTTTCATGTTCATGTGTAGAGAAAAATATTAGAATGAGAGTTTATTTTAGGATGCATGTGATCATTTTAGAAGTTGGAAAGATATAAGAATTATAGGTGAAATGTAAACAAAATGTCATATGAATAGACAAAATTTATTATGAATTTGGAGTTAAACAAGGAGAAAAAGTTGTATGATACTTCTTGTTTTCATTTTTCATAACTTTTTTTTGTATAATTGGTTTACCTCATTATATAGAGATTACTTGGAAAGATTAATTGAAATGAAAGGACAAAAAAAATCATGTCCAAAATGTGAAATCTACAAATCCAAAACTAGTGAGTCATGCAAAAAAAAATACTTTATCATTTAGAAATCTAGTTCATTACTTAGATTTGGAATGTTGAAATAAATAAATTTCAATAGTGCATTAGACTATGTTACTTTGATGAGTTTTTCTATTATAAAATTAAAATATTTAGTTTTTCTAAAAAAAGTCTTTATAAAAAGAACCCTTAGAAAGAATTTCAAAATTTAGTTAAATAAAATATTAGAAAATATATATTTGGATAATATGACTAAAATTATTATTTATATACATATGAGAAATGTATATAAGTATATATTTAATTAAATATATATGAACTTTAATTAAAATAAAGATTAACAAATATATATTTGAATTAGTCCTAATTTTAAAAAATATTATTTATGACAAATAAAAATCTAAACATATTCATTTAATTTTAAAATAGTTATTATATAGTATATATATTATACATATAATAAAAGTTCATTTTAAAATAAATAACATATAAAATTAATTTTTTGAAATTTTAAAGTTTTAAATTTTTTGGGGGGTCGACCCCTAGCCGATGGGGTTGGCCATAATAAGATACCCCATCGGCAATGGGTTGGGTGGATCCCATGGCCACAACCCTTGTGAGGGTTGCAATCCGCGGGGTCCACCTCCCCATGAGGCCTTGCCCCAACTTCTATTCTCGTTTTTCATTGTTGTTAAGACATAAAAAATAGATTGCTAAACACAATGACCTATAATTAATTTGCATGTCAATTGTGTAATATGCCATGGTCTGACATATAATATAATATTTTTGTATTTCGAATTTAAATTCCAAAAAAATGTAATTTTTCTATAAATATATATATTTCCAATATGTTTAAACAAAGGAATAGAAAAAAACATTTCAACTTATCAACTTGAAAAGAAACATCTATAATTTCCCCAACTTGCAATAAATCAACCTATAGTATAAATTTACAATATGATTTTGACTTGCAAACAAATAAACTTATAATCAATTTGAAAAAAAAGTTTAATGAGAAAGAATAGATAGAATTAAAAATTTGAAGAAGAAAAAAGTTAGTTCAAATTAGTTTTTAGTTAGTATTAGAACATTTAGTTAATTAGGATTTAAATTTTATTGTTCTAATTATATGGGAAAAAAAAGGTTTTGAATGGACCCGAAACCATTTACAATCAAGTTTTGTCAGGGACCTAAAAGCCACTCAAAGAAGAATAAGGTGCACATGAATACAACATAGACAACCAACAACAAACCAACAACAAATCAACAAATGAACAACATGACCACCCAAATCTACACAAATCAGAAAAGGTTTTAATGGGAACCTTAAACCCAACACAACCAAGTTTTACAAGGGAACTTGAACCCAAACCAGGTTTAGAAGGGAACTTGAAATCCACTTACAACCAGATTACAAGGACCAACATCCCTCACAACACACCAGGAATTTATGGGGACCTTAAACCCATTGTTCACACGAACACAGTCTAGATCCACCAGGCAAGAACACCAAGAAGGCTTGCTCAACACAAATTGCCATCCCACCATAATAGGGGAGGAGACCCCCAACCACACCAATGGGGAGAAGAAGACCTCTTGTAGCACCACCAAACATGAAGGGCCAAGTTAGAATCCACCTCAAAAGGAGTAGGCTCCCCTCTATAGGAGTAGATGCCATGAAGAACCTTACTACCACTGCAACCAATCTGTAACAAAAACAACTCCACCTCCATAGGAGCGTACACCACCTCAAAAGGTATTGTGGCATAAGGGACCAACAACAGGGAAAGCACCTCCACAAATCCATAGACCCCAACTCTACCTCTAAAAGAGAGGACTAAAAGAGGAATAAAATATTGTGCATATTCTAAATGATCTCTTCACCTCAACCTTGAGTTTTGTTGAGTTATCCTTTCATTATTACTTTTGTACAATTTATTGTTGGCTTACAACACACTTTTAACAAGACTCAATTGTTGGTCTTGTTTCTTATTCTTTAATCAAGCAGTGGAGGTATGACCCACTTTCCCACAAGAATGGAAAATAATTGGAGAGTCTTCATAGTCAATCAGTTGAACCCAAGCTCTAAATTTTGAAGACAAGGTAATTTAAATGGGAAGCTTCTAGTTTTTCTCCACGAACACACAAAATATAGTGAATAAAAAAATCTTCATAAATTTAGTGACCTTATCAGTAGCATTATATTGCCCAAAATAATTGACAATAGATGAAAATATTTTCATTCCAAGGGTAGCCCATGCAGATGGACCCAAACATGAAACTTGAATGTATCTCTCATAAGGTTGAAACTAGGCAACCAATTTTGAAGACTTGGACCATTTAAACCTAAAAACCAAGGGCCATCAAGAAGGACTCTAGATCTATCCTTCTGATAGGAAGAAGGAAAAAGGAAAAATTCATTCAACATTGCAAATACCTCAACCTTGGCACGAAGCTTCCAAACTCGAAGGATCCATCTTCTAATAGTATCAATATTGGGACAATTACCATATAATCTCCCAATAAGAATGATCCTAAGCCAGTCAGATAACTCAATAAGAAGAGAATTTAGAACATCAATAATGATTTGCACTTCCTCCTTATCTTTTGGAGAAATTCCAAAATCATAACTCCTAATAGAACAACCTTTCTCCACACCCCTAGGGGTAAGATCAAGAGTAAAAACCAAAGGAGAAAAAAAAAACCTCAAGAATTTCATCAAGAGATGAAACAACATCAAGAAATGAAACAAAAACTTCATCAACCTTTGACTAAAACCCCCTCTTTTCTAGAGTAGAACATATGGGCTTTAGTATATTTGTATCCTTGTGTCCCATTGTGGAGGATAAAACACCCTTAGAAGGGAAAATAAAACTTATTCTTGACCCAAAAACTAGTCACCATTAGTGGCCTCAACCATAGGTACCTCAACAATATTATTCACCTTCAAACAAGCTTCCAAGAGGATATTCATTAGAAACTCATCCTCTTCACTTGAGACATCATTATGTTTTTACTTTTAAATATTATTTTGTATTTTGGACAACTTATTTCATGAAGGTAATAGCTAACTTTTATTGGTTCAACATTAGTATTTGCACTCTTTCTAACCAACAAGCTATCACAAAATCTCTTAGGTTGAATAAAAATATTTTAAATGTTAACTTTAAAATGTGTGTAAGAATGAAGATAACATCTACAAAAATTTTAAAAACACCAAACAATATTTTCTTACTTTATAAGAGTTTCAATTCATCTTCATCATTTACTTCACTATTGTACTTCAAAAGTTTGTTCTTTAAAGGGGGCTCGAGACCAATAGTTAGGCACCCTATGTTGGTGGATTTGTTGTGTTTATTTATAGCTAGTCAACAAATAAATATGATAAGATTAATAGTATGTGTTAAACATTGCAAGATAATAAAATGTTTTTACTTATAAACCTAGGGTAAATAAGTTAAGAAATGAAAACAAGATAATTACCCTTGGACTAAAATAGTTGATGTTAGAAACTACCTAGAATAGCGTGCTTGAACAAATACAAAAATTGAGTTAAAAACTAAAAAGGTACTTTGCTAGAATTAGATGCAAATATTTTATTTTTTTAGATTCAAAGGTAAAAGTGGTTTTATAGAAGAGCCTAAACCCTTTAACAAAAATTAGAAGATAAACTATACTAGTGCTCATATAATTATAAATAGAAAAATAAATCAAGACCAACAATTGAGTATTGCTAAAAGTGTGTTGTAAGCCAACAATAAATTCCATAAAAGTAGTAATGAAAAGATAACTCAACAAAACTCAACATTGAGGTGAAGAGAGATCATTTAGAGTATGCATAATATTATATTCCTCTTTTAGGATTTTAAAATGATCATCTACCACCTCCATGTTGAGATCACTCAATGCTTTCTCCTTTTCCCTCCTTTCACTTCTTATTATTTTTCTAGGTCCAACTTAATGTAGATTATCTTCCCTTTTAAGCATATACTTATTATTTTTCTAGGTCCAACTTCATGCAGTTTCTCTTCCATTTTAAGCATGCCCTCTTGGAGTCATGTTGGTAGTTGAGTTCTTGATTATAATCCTACTAAGATGGATAACCATATTTAGTGAGTCATTAAATGCTTCTTAGCTTCTTTCTATCTAGAAGATTTTATTTTTCAACTCATCTAATTCCCCCTTGATGTCGCATACATCTGCTAGTGGGTTTCATTGATCTTTGTTAAGCTAACCCTTAACTTGCGATTTGGATTGATCCTCATTGACTCGCTAGTGTGGTAAATCCATTCTTATTTTATTCTTGTATTCTTTGTCATGAACCATTGAAGAATGTCATGTTGAATATTGTATTCCATCTCAAGAGAATCCAACCTATTTTGTAGATAAATAATGCTACAAATTCAGATATGTTGTGATTGATGGATTCAAGTAGATTGTCAACATACAAAAAATAAAGATTGATCAAATAAACTATTTGAAATCTATAAACTCATTATATTTTTATTTAGTTCAATTCAATGACTATATAAATGATCTAAGTTCTTTATAAATTTGGTCCAATCCCACATATCTAGGATTTAGTGTGCATATTTGATCCATGCTGGTGTATGCTTTTGGTTTAGTTGAGTGCATGTGATCTAATTTAGATGGTAGTTTTTAGGAGCACCTTTGGAGTTTTCTAGGAATAAATTGATTCTCCTTGATCAAACCTTTGAATGGACTAATTTAACAACTATAATCAAGGATGAAAGATAATAGTAATTCTTTGATTATGTGAATGAATGTTTTAGATGTGTGTTAAATGTCTAGGCACTTAGTATGCAAAAATGACTTAGGATTAGTCCTCAAATACAATTCTAAGGGTGGAAAGTGAAATATTTTATGCTTTAATTTACCACACAACAACTAGTAGGAAGGGTTGGGTCAAGCCTATATTTAAATTTGATATTTAAAAGATAAAGAGTTTAATTCCACAAATTATAAAATTTACCTAGATCAATCATATAAATTGTGAATCTAATCCTATGTGAGAAATGGAAAAATTGAACATCAAAATTGATACCTAGAAATAAATATAGATGAGATCAATTAAAAAATAAACTGTGTTTTAACTTTTAATAGAACTTACACTATTTATACACTTATGATTGCATAATAAATAAATAAGTCAAAATACATCTAAAAGAAAATAAAAAAATAAAGATATTTAATTTTCATCATTATAAAACTAAAATTTTCATGTTAAATATTTAAAATATATGAAAAAACAATTTAAAAACATTTAATACATTTATAAATATAAACAAATAGTCCATAACTTAAACTTCAAGTCATAATTTTTATATTATCATACAATTTATTATTTTTTAATATAAATTTATTATAATAACTATTTCTATTTAGACATTAATTTTAAAAGTCATATCCATTACATTTATTTAAAGAGAAGTGCCCTTCACTAAGCTCCATAATTATTGGCCTCTTTCCCAAAATCTAATGAAAAGCAAACTTAACATTCTACTAGTCAATTTAGAAAACGAAATAAAGTTGATCGTATGCTTTTGTATTTGATGGGTGTAAATCATTTATTGGATATGCTTTTCATGATAATATTTAAAGAATAGATAGATTGTCCATTTGTGGAATAGATAGTTGTAAACAAATAAATTGTTTTACTATAGTGACTACTCTATGATTGGAATATAGTTTGAAAATAATAGTTGATAATAATTAATTAAAGATTGGTAAATATTTATTATTTTATTTTATTCATTTTAATTTATAATAGAAATAAAATGGTATTAAATATTTTTGAATTGATATTTTGAATCATATTATATAATCTTTTAATAAGATAAAAAATAAATTATGTTTGAAAATTTTCAAGTTTTAGTAAGTATAAATATAGGAAGGTCTAATAAAAAATAAGGAAAGGTTAAAAGGACTGATAAATAATGAGGAAAAAAGGTCGATAACAAAAATAAAGAAGAGAAATAAAAAAATACAATAAAACTAAAGTCAAAGAAATTAAAGTATGAGACAAGAAGCACACTCAGTGTTGAGTGTGCTTCTTGTCTCATACTTTAATTTCTTTGGATTTGACTTTATTGTATTTTTTTGTGTTTTATTTCTCTTATATGTTATAATTGTTAGATTTTTCTCCTTGTTGCTTGTCGACCCTTCTAACCTTTCCTTGTTTTATATTAAACCTTTATATATTTATGCTTGCTAAATCTTACAAATTTTCTAACATAATTCTTTTATTATCCAAATGAGGGATCATGTGGTGTGATCTGAAACATTGATTCAAAAATATTTAACACATCTTTATCCAAAAAATATTAAAAAATAATTATGAATCGTGGAAACATCTTATTTAAAATTATAATAGAAATTTCAAAAATTAATCCTAGACAATTGATTTCATTAAATAATTTTAAATTTTTGGTTAAAAAATATAAATATTCATATTGAAAAGTAAATGTTGATATTGTAAACTAAATCAATATATTTAATGATATAGCATGAATGAAACTACATTCATTTACATTCACTACTAAAACCTACTCTATTATTACGTCCAATCAACATTTAGCATATCTTAGCTTAAAGGATTTTATTTTTCCACTTAGTATCACTTTGTATAAAATTAGCAATATAAGGTGCAGGTTCACTTAAGGGAGATTGGAGTACACCATTCATCAAAGTCTATGGGTTTTTGCTTTATTTTATTACAATGTAAAAGTTATGACTTGAAGTGTAGATTTTGTTTCAATGTCAAGCTTTGTTTTTACTTATACATTTTTTGTTCTAGCTTAATGCTAACCTAATTTGACCAATCTTTATGTTCTTAAAGAATATCTATATCTAGCATTAAAATGGTTGTTTATCAATTCTCAAACCACAAGTAATCCAACTAGTTGATGTCTTATAGCTTTCAACAATGTTAAGGTTATCATGTTAAACCAATTCCAAAACTATCATTGGCCTCCATATTTGTCACAATGAACCCATGCACTTTTTGATCAATTTAGTTATTGATAAATAATCATGTTTCTCCAAACTCTTAAGTCACTTAAAGAAAATATGACTTCCAACTCATTATCAAGTCCAACAACTACACAATAGATTAACCAATGTAAGGGATGTTATGCTCAAGGCATTATCTATTTGGCATGTTCTAGTATTTTAACATGAGGCTTACATTGAGCCTTGGCAAACTATTAATGTTATGATGATGACCTAGGTTCAAACTTAACCTTAAATAGCCAACATTTAGGAGCATCCTTATCATGGGATGAACATTCTTTCAGAGAATGGTGCATGTTTATGTGCCAGAACCACCCAGAGGCATTGGGCTTTGTCACTAAGATATGACATATAACTTTATAAAGATTTGAACCTCTACCTTTTTCCAAGGAATATTTGCTTCAACTTCATTGAATCATCTAAAATAACAGGCCTGCTTTACAAATAGGAACACTCATTAATTACTTATATGGTTGTATCTATGTGGCATGGACTTGAGGCTAGACATGTTAAACTACAACTATGTAAAAAATTCAGATGAGTACTTTGTTGCTACATCACAAAATAGGATTTCATATGGTGCACATCTAGATAGCCCGATAACCTCTTGAATCTTGAATTTATAAGTATTCTAGAAATTTCAAGCATAATATTATTATTCTTTCAACAATGTTACTTCTTCATAAGTAACAACCATCGCTACATAGACATATACATGTGTAGATAATCTCATGATTGTTAAGCCTATTATCTATTTGCTCCAAGGTATTGAAGCCTATGCTGCTAACCAGATAAGATGTCTAGTATATATATATAAACATGTTAGGTATGTAATAGGTCCTTATATTCACATTGATATCATCATGACTATTGAACCCATATCTACTTAAAAAAAATGACCAAGCATACCCTGTTAAGTAGAAAGGATACAGATGCAAATGTACACATATATCTTTCTAATAGATAGATATATCCACATTAGTTCTAGGATTGACATATACACTAGTAACCACATGATTATTCAATCCTTCTCCACTCAAAAACAAAAAAAAAAAGAAACATGTGCCCATAATAGAGGATATATACATATATAAACACAAAAACATAGTTGTACGCATTGGATTTAGTAACATGAATTTTCACACATAGATAACCTCATGAATCCTGAGCCTATACCTGCTACAAAATGCCCAAGCATACTATTATGGTAGGGAAAAGTTATTCATCCATGGGCGCATACAAAAAATGGGCATAATAAGAGAAAATAATGCCTCCATAATAGTATGCTTTTTTGGAGTCACGTCCCTTACAGTATGGTCTCATGGGGGGCTTGGGTTTCTATTTTCATAGATCAAGCGGTCCCATGAAGCAAAAAAAAAAAATGCTACAGAATTAATTGGAATCTTTTCTTGAAAATAGTAGCCCCTACCTTTTAGGAATGCAAATTTCAGTAGTTGAAATTGAGGTGGGGCTAGAAATTTCCTCTATAGCTTACGAATTTTTTTTGTCACTTGTCTATCACTTCAAATTTTAAATTCTTAAAAAAAATAAAAATGAGAGAATTTTTATTTACTTATTAATTTTTATCAAAGTACTCCAATTCATTCCTTGAATTTTGGAGCTCAAACATTTAAGTTGAATTGCAAAATTAAATTCATGGGACCACTAGCTTTAAAATATTCCTAAAAAATCTCAGCAGCATCCACTGAAATTTTTTAGGAAGCCCCCCTCCATGGGACCTTACCCTTAAAGAGGGAGAATAAAAGCTTCAGGTTCAAACTGCGAAATTCCCCTGTTCCAATTGCATTCATTCCTTCTTATGTTATGACGCCATCAACAAGAAAATGTTATCTAACTTAGCATGGTGGGAGATAATGCAATTAATGTGGTATTTGGACTATACCTTTTTCTAGTGATGTGGGAGTGATTCTCAATTTATTTCTATGACTTAAGAGTTTGGTTAGGTAACTGATTATCAAGTGCTATGTTGAGATAACCATCATGAATAGAGCACAACTAACTCAATTATTTTCATTGATTTAATAATTAGTACTTGCATCCATAAGAGATTCAAGGGATATGTCGATAGGAAATTAAAGATCTATTATGGAAATGAAATTAAAAAACCACACTTTTTGTTATGTGTTAAAAAAAAGTAGTAATGGTTTGTGATTGCAAAGTAGATATCCTAATTGCATAGGTATTCTACTTCGAATCTCATTGATGGATTGACCAATACACATTAGGAACCCAATGTGTTTATCTATAATTTAGGTGATGAATAATGACAATGGTAGAGAGATCGTGGTTGTGGATAGTAATGCATGCATTAATGAAAAAATCTTGTGAAGGGGGAAATCAAATCTAAAGACAATGCATTCAAATCCATGATACTTTCTGATCAATCTCTTTTGGTTGTTTCCATGGTAGATTTTGAAAGGTCTTCAACCTTTAAGAACTATTGCATTTGTGTGACAGCCAAATGGGCATAGTTTATTGGAGCCACTATACAATTCAAGCATAAACATAAAAATCATGACTTTTGAAATCAAAATTCAATAAATACTTGGAAGTAAAAAATGAATGGAATTACTTCAAAATCCTTTAGGGAGTCCAAACATAGTTGCAGATACTGGTGTGGTACTTCTTTGATACATGTGACATAAAATATATATTACAATAGAATTAGCATTGCAAGGAACTAGGAAAAAATCATTGATTTTTACACATATGACAATGCATGAACAAGAATTTGAATATCGTCTATACCAAACTTGTTTTCATAAAATAATACATGGTAATGTGTAGGTGTGGATGTTTCGTACAGTAAAATCATCAAAAGAGGAATCAAAGCAACAAATTGATGTCCCTTGCATCTTGACAAACAAACCTTTTTGTTAATAGTATGTGATAGCACACTACACTTACAATTGACCCATTTTGTAGGCTCAAAAAGAAATCAAAACTTCTTGGATGGCATATTTGTGTATCCACAATAGTACCTACAACCAAGGACATATACAACAAAAAAATACTTTTTTAATAAAAAAATATATTTCAACTTGGTGAAATTTTTCTTCATTTACTATTTAATATTTCAACTACCTTATATATAAATAAATAAGACTTTTTTTTTTATATGAAAATCATTTAAAAACTTCCAATTCATAATAAATAGAGCATTTTTTGCTACATATACCATGCTCTATTTTCAAGAATAGAATAAATGGAAAAAAATAGTAACTCAAGGTTGAACATTGTCAGGTGTATTTTCTTGGAAGAGCCTAGTATGATGATTCTTTTGGGAATTAACAATGTAACTTTAAGATTATCACCATTCTCAATATGATTGCATGCCTGATGGTTCACCCAAATAAGCAACTTAATGCATATAGACTAAGATGAAAACAATCGATCTCAATAACATAACAAATTCCTTTAGAGAAAGCAGATAACCTTTAAATAATGTCCAAGACATGATCAAATAATGACTTGCTAACTTTTTCTCTATAAATAATAATCATTAATTTTTAGTTTGAAATCTATTTGACTCATTTTCCACTTATGGAAACCCATAACATAAATCATTTTTATTGTTTCATTAATTAGAAGAAAGACTTGATACCTTCTCAATTAGAAAAGTGGAAAAAAATGCAATAAATATAACTACATAAAAATCTTCAATTAGATTTGTCTTTCCAAGATTAGGCACACGGCTAAATCGCATCCTCAAAGAGAACCAATCATTTATTTTTAGTTTGAAATCCATTTTCAACTGATTTGCCACTAATGGGAACCAATAACACAAAGCATTCTTGTTGGTTCATGAATTAGAAGAAAGACTTGATACCATCTCAATAATACAAGTGGAAAAAAAATATAATATATATAGTAACATCAAAACCTTCAATTAGATTTGTCTTTTATGCCTAAATAGTATTAATACTTAATATTGGGCACAATTTTCATTCAAGAAACACAATTAGGTCCCTTAAATTATGATCATGGATAATCACACAAAATTAAAAACCTAAAGAAAATCTTTGTAAATATGAACTAAGGTCTAAATTGTTGATTCCTTGATCTTATGATCATGGAGAATCACACAAAACTAGATACCTATAGAAAACCTATGCAAATATGAACCAAAATCTAATTTTATTTTTTATTTAAAATCTGAAAATAAAACCAAAACAAGCATACCTATGTTGAAACATAAAAGTTATTTAGAATTTATAGGGTCTTAAAAGAAAATTAGGCATAGTCAATGCGATTGCAAAAGACAATCAGTTAAGATACTTGAGACTTTCACAAAAATCTCGACAAACAACCTGTTCTAATCCAACATTCATATGTCAACTCTTTCATTATGCTTTAGAAAGATTGATGTTACATGTAATCCCTCTTCCCGTTTTGGATCCATTAGTATTTTTTTATAAACATTTGGACATATTAGGTTTAAGGATAGATTAGACTTTATGAACATGAATTTACAACTGAAATTTGACAACTGTTGAGAACCTGCTTAAAAATTTTAAATATGTATCCACTTTTCAAAAATGAAAAACACAACCATCCACTTCCAACTTGGAAAGGAGAAAAATAGAGCAATACCTAGTCTAACAAATATGATGGTTGGACTGTAGTTTGAGTTAAAATTGGATTCTCCAAAAACTATGATATTTATAAATCAATGATTCTTCATCTGGCTATTAATAGCTAGGTTAAGGAGCACAAGACCCAAAATAGTTGGCAACATGCCAATGCCTAGTTGGCTCTAACCAACAGCCAAAATAATAGAAATATGAGAAAGAAAAGCTAGAAATTCATAAGCCAAACCTGCCCCATAAAAAATTCTCCACACCTTTCTATTTCTAACACTCCCAATCTTCCTACTACTGCAAGTTATAGAGACCTCCCATAAACAATGTTGATCTTACAGAAATAAATCTGTCCATCTTCTATATTTTGAATCTTTATCATAATTATTATCACATGATTCTCTATGAATATAGTACATTTACTTTTTATGTATCATTTTATTATGCTCTAATTCCATGCATCTAAGGGATGTAACAAATTGAAGAGGAATTGTATATTAAATTACTAACACTTTTATGTTGAGACCACAAAAAACCACCAATGCCTATATAGAGACTCATCACTATTGATAGATGAATCTTAATCACCTTGCATGGCCAATGCTTGAAGTTTCATACCACATTATTGCTACTACATAGAGTATCATAGTACCATTTTCCTTACAAGATTTTTTTTTAACTATACACTCTCTCTATCTCTCATTTTTATGTAAATAGTTGAGTCCACTTGTAGTTGTACATATTTTTACTTATGTGATAAAATATAATCCTTGCACACAATTAATATATTTGAAGGATTCATATGGAGCACTTAGACCAAAGAAACAAGCATGCAAATAGTTTGAGATGATCCCATTACTTTACATAGATTCTATGTTGGATGCATCCCATTACTTTACATAGATTCTATGTTGGATGCATTGAAAGAGTATTCAACTCTATATAAAGTTGTGATTTCTTGATGATGTATAGTTCATGAATTTTTTTGTTTGGTAGTGTCATTATTGTGAAGTATTATTATTTTACAATGTCTAGTCCCAACTTTGAAATATATAGTAGTTTCTCTATTTCAACCCACCCACACACTTTGAAATATATACTCAATTTAAAATTCACATGCACCTCAAACGAGGGGAAATATATGATAGTGAAATTTGTTTATCCATGCTAATCTCATTTATTTTTGGGCCCATTTTGACAAAAAAACTTGGTATAATTACATAGCAACAAGTGGCACACTCTTGTGGTTAATTCGACTCTTTCCTTGATTCTTTATCCACCCCTATTTTATATATTTCTATACATTTGACATTATCATATACCTATTTGCACTTACTCCCATACATTCACTGATGAGGTATAAATAACCTCATGATTATGACAAGCTAAATACCCTTCTTTGTTCTTTCCAACCACCTTAGCCATGCCAATGTGTAAATTTAGGAGCAATAATTGTCTATTTTTTATAAAACAATGTCTAAATATTTATTTTTTAAATTAATTGGAATTAGCTAACTAATGTTGATATGATGGTATAGACTTTAAGTCAATGTACAAGACTTATGCAAGACCGATGAATGGAGTGGACTTCAAGCAATTGAAGTTAGAGCATCGAAAGTTTCGGCGCCAAAAATTTAGGCGTGCATAGTGGAACGATTTCCTTTAAAGATTTTTGTTGACTTTTTGTTTAATACTTTATGGCTCCACTCGGAGCCTTTATTATGTTTTATGTTACGAATATGAGTTAGTTGGTCAGTTGTAATTATGTTTAAATACTTTTTCAATGGTGTTCTCCCACCATCAAAAATTTAGGATTTTATAAGTAGTATAGTATATATATGTGTAACCGCCAAAAACAATGGATGTTGTTACGATATGCTTTGAATACTATTTAGCTATGTTCTATGTGTTACACTTTTATGATATGAATAAATAAATATCGTCAGTCTTATTCTAAGTCAATAGTTCTGAGGAATGGAAGTACCATGAATGGATTTATTTTGAAGATGCAAAAGTACATGTGATTTGAGCTAATCGTAGGAATGCCTGAGAGCTAGCCACTTGAGGGATCTCTTAGAATAGATAAGTATTTTTCCTGTTAAAATTATTTTCTCCATTCTATACATGTTAAATTTAGATGAATGTTATTTTGTGTTGAGCTTTTTCATGTGTTCTTGCAGGTCATGGTTTTGAGTTTACAATCTTTAAGTTTTGTTCACTTTGAAATTTTGGAGCACCCATTCCTATTGTTAATTACAAGTTTTTTATACTTTCAGTTAGTAGTTAGTCATTAGCCATTAGCTGTCTTCATTTAAATTTCATAGTTTAATTGCAAGTGTTAATTCTCAGGTAATTTACATGCTTTCTAGAATAGGAATTTGAATGCTTTCTAGTTTAAACAATTTCATTCTTCCTAGTTTAATTCTTGTTTTTTAAAATTTAGAAAATCTTGATAAGAGAGAGATGGCCAAAATGTCCCCTATTGCATACAACCTTTGAACACTACTCGGTTGACATAATTGATATATCTTTAGCTAAAGTGTTAGGACCTAATGACAGCCTGTCCCCTTTTGACGTCATTGTTGGGGACATTCCTTTTCTAGTGTTAATAGGAGACTGCTTGGATACCTCTTTTAGTAAAATAGTAGTTGCTAGGCTTCATTTTCTGCATGGTTAGGAAACGAGGTCCACACAAAAGATTCATACCAAAACACCCCCCAATTGTAGTTCCAACCATACACAAGCAGGTAGAAGTCTCAGTTGAAGAGCTTATTGACAAATTGATCGAGCAAGATCAACTTGAGACCTCCCAACATACCCCAGAAACTCAGCCACTAGAGAAAACCTTTGAAGAAGAAACCATTCCTATCAACATCATGGTTGATAATGACAATGATAACCCTTTCAACGAAAGGAGAAGAAACCTTAGAGATGGTGATAACCCAAGAGGGGAGCACATAAATTTGCCTATCCTATTGCTCTCAATGAAGATGATGATACACCCATGGAAACCATTTCACCATCCATCTTACCAACCTTCAAAGGCTTATCCTCTGAAGACCTTGACCAATTCCTTTTTGAGTTTAAATTTTTGGGTCAGACGTATGACTACAAAAATGATAACCAAAAACTAAAACTCTCTCCCTCCACTTTGAAGGACGTTGCAATGTGTTGGTTCATGGGATTAGCTTCAGGGTCGATATCCACCTGGAACAATATGGAGTCTTCCTTTTTGGACAAATACCAAAGTTACTATAGAATTAGTGATAGGAAAGAGGAGTTTTTCAAACTGAGGCAAAACGAAGATGAAAGCCTAGAAGATTACTTGGATAGGTTCATCTTTTTATCTAAACGATGTGGTGAAGAAGCCATAAGTCTAGAAATTTTGAAGACCATATTTCTCAAAGGACTTTATGAAGATGCTAGGAGAAGTCTAGATTTAATGGGAAAAGGAGATGCGTCACAACTTGGACTTGATGATATCACTGAATTATGTCAAAATTTCTCTTATACTCGAGGAGGTATTCGTAAATCTACTCCTTTTAGAGGTTCCAATAAATAGGTAAACTATGTGAGGAAATAGAAAATTTCAAAATTGACATTCTTGTTTAGTTAAACATCATGCTGGATGGAATACAGGCCAAAACACGTAATCCTAAGACCTTATCCATGTGATGTCCTAGGTGTTGAAACAAAAATTTATTAAGAGAATGTCCTTTGGACAAAAATGATATTTTCTAAGTTTGTGAGAAGATTCATGCCATTGATCAATGTGAGATCCTAAATGCAATCAAAAATTCCAAGAAAAATGACATCTCATGTTGAGGAGGAGATCAATTTTGTTAATCAAAGACCTAGAGGGAATTTCTCTTATGGCCAAAACTGAAATCCTGCCTGGTGACCCCCAAATAATCGGAATAATAATCATTGGGTGACACCTTGGCCTCAAGCACCACCTAATTGGGGACCTTACCCTTGGGGACCACCTGAATGAACAAACTAGTCATGGGGAAACCCCCAATGGACAAACCAGACTCAACAACAATGTTATCCTCAAAATATTATTCCTCAATGGAATCAAACTCCAAACTAGTTTTATAGTGGACCAAGGAGGATGCCTAATCCGTAGCAGAACCTTTTACAAGCTCCTCAAAACCCTCAACAAAATGAGTAGGTCAACCAACCATAACTCCCAGCACAACCTGTTCCTAATCCAAAGAATAATCATCAAAACACCCTAGTGTATTCGACAAAAAAAGAAAACATTACTGGACTTAATGCTATACATTGTGGAAACTTGCAGTTGAGGTCAACAAAAACACTCTAGCAACCTACCATAGTTGAGATCCTGGACAAACTGAATGAAGAACCTGTTGAAAGGACTAAGACACCTTCCGTACCTTTAGAGAAAAACCCAACAAGTAATCAAGACAAGCCTCCTCCATAATCCTCATCTAGAACTCTTGAGTTACCTTAAGGAGAGGATGGTCAGTGCTCAATTGATGTTTCACAGAAGGATCCCACCTTGAGAGAGAAAATTCAAGCACCTTTTCTTAAGCGTCTCAAAGCAACCGCCTTGAATGACCCTCCATAAATGATCTTATCCACTGAAACCGCGTTGATACAAGAAATTAAGCAACTTCAAATTGAGGTTCCTTTGTTATAAGCAATTAAAGAGATTCTTGAACTAAACCAACTAATTAAACAGTTGTGCATAAAAACACTAGGAAGGAAACCAAAATGGATTAACACTGTGCACATAAACGATTATCTAGCTAAGCTTCTGGCTGAAAATCCTCAATTGCAAAATATGATGACCCAGGTAGTCCACTTATAATAGTGATAAGCAATAAGGTAGCAATACCT
>CM021105.1:439183705-439241363 GCA_007115665.2 Sequoiadendron giganteum
AAATAGATCTAAATATTTTTCTTGGGATTATATAGACATGCGAGGAATACACCCAAGTGTTTGTACCCATCACATCTATACTGAAGATGTTAGACCTGTTCGTTAACCACAATGAAGACTCAACCCTACTCTCAAATACATTCTTAAAATAGAAATTAAGAAACTCAAGTGCAAGTAGGATTCATCTATCCCATCTCTGACAACAAATGGGTTTCACCTTTGGTATTTTTTCCAAAGAAAATTGAGAAGTGGAGAGTGTGCGTTGATTATAGGGAGCTCAAAAAAGCTACCCATAGAGATTACTTCCCTTTATCTTTTGTAGACCAAGTCTTGGAAAATTTAGTTGGATGGAAGTATTTCTCATTCTTGGATGGATTTAGTGGATATAACCAAATAGAAGTAGTAGCAGAAGACCGAGACAAGACAACTTTTACTTGCTCCTAGGGAACATTCACATATCACCTTCTTCCCTTCGGGCTATGCAACGCTCCTACAAATTTTCAAAGAGTTATTCTAGCCATATTTGCTGAGCTAGTGAATGACTGTGTGGAAGTCTACATGGACGACTTCGCCGTTTATGGTTCCACTTTTGATGGACTTCAAAATTTGGACAAGGTATTGAAACGATGTGAAGACCATCGTCTATATTTGAGTCATGCAAAATGTCTAATAATGATAGAACAAGGGATAGTGTTGGGACACCACATTTTTTGTTGAAGGGATAAATCCTAAGAAAATTGACGTAATACAACAACTAGAGACTCTGAAGAACCAAATTGATGTTAGAAGTTTCTTAGGACATGCTGGATACTACTAGAGATTCATAATTTTTTTTAGCAAGATTGCAACCCTCATGTTTTCACTCCTCCAAAAGGATATGGATTTTTCCTAGATGGAAGAATGTCAAACATAATTTGAGACCATTAAGGAGAAACCCATCTTTGATCTTATAGATTATGTGGACCTAATTGGAAACTTCTGTTCCATATTCATGTGGATGCTTCCAATGATGCTATTGGAGTAGTATTAGGGCAGGAAAATGAGAATGGAGGAAAATATGCCATATATTTTATTAGTAAGAATTTGACTCCCATTGAATGGAGCTACACCACTATGGAGAAATAATTCCTAGTTGCGGTGCATGCAATCAATAAATTTTGACATTACAGCACAGGTTACAAAGTGAGTGTGTTCACAAACTATTCAGCTATCAGGTACCTAATGAACAAACATGTAATAAATGGAAGAATAATCAGGTGGTTATTGCTTCTTCAAGAATTTAACATCACCAATTATTTGGCCACTTCATAGTTCCCACCAGAATTTACGTCAAAAAAGAAGAAATGCCTCGTTCGAGAGAGTGCTCAATTCAAATGGATTAATGGAATTCTATTTTGATGTGGTCCTAATATGGTTTTATGAGTTGTGTTAGGTCAGATGAAACATACAACATCCTGAGAGCCTACCATGATGACCCTTTCGAAGTCCATTACTCCGCCAAGAGAACGTCCATAAAATTTTGGGCGCTGGCTATTACTGGCCCTCTATGCATAAAGATGTGAAAAACTATGTTTGTTCTTGATGAATGCCAATGAGTAGGAAGGCCCACTACATCCAATGAAATGCATCTACAACCACAGGTAGTCTTTGAGCCATTTGAGCAGTGGTGATTGGATTTTATTGGTCCTATAAACCCTTCTTCACAAGGCAAAGAATACATTTTGATATGTACTAACTATCTCACTAAGTAGGCGAAAGCCCAATCCTTAAGAGTTGCTAAGGAAGAAGAAGTTGCTGACTTGTTTTATGACAGGATTTTTCTCATATTTGGAGCCCCTAGAACAATTGTCACAGATCAAGGACCCCAGCTTATGTCCAAATTTTTTCTATTGTTTACTGATCATTTCTAGGCAAGCCATAAAAAGTCATCACCCTATCACGCACAAGCAAATGGTCAAGTATAAGTCACTAACAGGGAACTTGAGAATATCTTAACAAAACTAGTTTCATTAGAGAGAAGAGATCAGGCCAGAAAATTACCCGAAGTTGTTTGGGCCTATAATACAACTTGGAAATCAACCACTGGTTTTACTCTTTATGAGTTAGTTTTTGGGAAGAAACCTCTCCCACCCATCAAATTTAAACTTCAAACTCTTAGAACGGTAATGGATTTAGGCTTAGACCTCAAACGAGCCCAGGTTGAAAGAGTCTTACAACTCAGTGAATTGGATGAACTCCAATTAGAATTTGTCCACTAAATTGAGCTATTTCAACAACAATGAAAGGCCTGGCATGATAAACACATAAAAGAAAGAGAGTTCCATAATGGGGATTGGGCACTATTATTTGATTCTTGATATAAAGATCACCAAGGGAAGCTGAGGACTCATTGGCTGAGGCCATATGAAATTTTTGAAGTATTTCCAAACGAATCAGTGCAACTCAAACCTATTGATGGCAATACTTGAACCCTCTTATTCAACGGTCATTGATTATGAATCTACCACAAACCTGTCAACAAAGAGGAATTTACAAGAATGGTTGAAATGCAAGGAGAAATACAATGCATTGACTCTTCTATGATAGAGCAAATGTAATTTTTAGTTTCATGAGCCTCAATAAAAATAATAATTAAAAAAAAAAAGTTGCATGTGCATGTATTTATATTCATTTCAGGGAATTTCTTTTGAATTCTTGATCTTTTGGACTTGGCTAATTTTTGTGTCTTGTAGGAATTTATTTTTAATCAAATATAATTTTGACGCATCTTGCTATGATGCTTCGGAACTTGTTCGTTCGATTGGTTCCATTCCTTGGTTTGTTCCTGTAGTCCGACACATCTCTCGACAATGCTCTAGAGCGAGGTAAGTCCAATGTTCCCCATTCTATTTCTTCCTGCATTCTGGTGACATCTTCCAACAATGCTCCAAAACTTTGTTCCTGCTTCTGACAACATCTTTCAATGATTCTTTGAAACTTTGTTTCTGCTTCCAACGAAATCTTTCAACGATGCTTCAGAACTTTGTTCCTACATTCTGAAAACATCTTTCAGTAATGCTCCAGAATTTCCCGCATTCTGGCTGCATCTTTCAGCGATGCTCCATAATTTTCCTTATCTACTTTGGCTGCATCTTTCAACAATGCTCCATAATTTTTCTTCTTCCTTCTGGCTCCATCTTTCAATGATGCTCTGGAATTTTTCATCTTCCTTCCAACTGCATCTTTCAGAGATGCTCTAAAATTTTCCTTCTCCACCTCAGCTGCATCTCTCGGTGATGCTTTAGAATTTAATAAATTCCCTTCCTCTCCAAATTCTTTGATAGTTCCAACAACATACACATGATCACCATTAAATTATTCCATCACTTCCGAAATTCATGCCCTACATTGCCATCTTTTACCATAATAAATAAAAATTATTATGAACGCTTTTCGTCATAATAATTGCAACATTTATTAGCCATCCTATCTTCATCCATAATAAATTTATTACAAACCCTCACCATCCCATCTGATGATGCTATTATGTCAACATAGGTAAGCGAATTTCAAATCGATAATGGGACATAAGGTATGTACAACTTTTATTTGAAGTAGGTAAATTATTGTGAATAAAGATGAATAAATTGGCACATTCCACCCCTTTCCAAACTTAGTAAATTATGCAGATTGTACTTTCACTTGAGATGCAGTAGTTCATGCACTCTTTTCCATGCAAAATAATGATTCTATTAGTGTATTAAGTTTAATTTAGTGATAATTACTATTGTGGTTTTATTTCCCGTATCGGGTAGTTTACCCATCACCTATTTCTTTCCTGTAAAAGGTTGTACCATATGTATTTTATCCATTTCAATTCATTCAATTTTTTTGGTGAAATAGTTGTGCTTCTCCATACATTGTGAAGGATTTTATGTTGTAGATGGTGCTCTTGGGAGGTGGATGACACCCACATGGTATCAAAGCCAACCATTCTTCTCTTCTTCCCTTGAGAGTTTTCATCTAAGTGTTTGAGATCATTTATTTGCTCAACATTTGAAAATTTTAAAATTTCAAAATTGTTTTTTTTGCCTTATTTCGATTATTTCATTTTCTTGTTGCTGGCGACTTGCTGTGTAAGGAATTTTTGGCTATGCAAAGGTTGTGTTTCATTAATTTGAAGAATGTGATTCTCATTTAAAAGGCACAATTTGACCCTAACTGTCACGTGAGAGAATTTGGAGGGCCCATTTTTTGTATTGAAGGTGCACTATTTGTCTGGAGGCAGCGATTCTTGGAGGTTGTGATTTCTTTGCCATTTTGGACCCACGATTTCCTGAAACAACATGATTTATTTAAGGCATTTCAATCTGCAAGGGACATTTTTTTGATTGCCGACGGTTGGCACAATTTATGTATTGGAGCCGTTTGAATTTTGTAGAGAGGAAAGGTTATGGTTCTATGGAGAAGAACAACATGGCATCTAAGGCTCAATTCTTCATCTTTGGAAGACCCCTGATTTTTGCACTGGAGGTTGTAGTTTCCTGAAGGAGCCGCGTTTGAATTCTGAAGAAGATTCCAAGCAGTGGAAAGCAGTTGAAAGACATTTTCTTACAAATTGAAGAGCACTTTACCTGATGCCATGATTTTGTTGGGGAGGCATGATTGAATTTTTTTTTGAGGCCCACATGATTACTCCTTCTTACTAGGTGCGGTTCCTACTAGGCTATACTTTTTTTTTTTTTGTGCAAGGCATTGGAATTTCTTAACTAAAGGCCATTTGGAGAGTCATTTTTTCTACTTGTTGGAGGCGTTTCTTGGGTTGCGATTTTTCTGCTAGAATTCCAAGGATTTCTTGTTGGTATAAATCCTTGATTGGAGGTGTTGAAGCTGAGAAATCCTGACCCTACCCTAGTATGATTTATTTCTTGTTTGTAGTGTAGTAGAGTGGAGGCATCCAGTTTGGCTTTCTCTGGCCATAAATTTTAATCGAACTTATACATTTATAAAGTTTGCAAAAAAATATTTAGGGTTTCCATTTTTCTCGTAGCTATACTTTGTTGGGTGTGAGAAGAATTCACTATTTTTTGACCATTGCTGGAACATTAATCCCACATTGGTAGCATGCATACCTTTTTTGTTGTTTAGAAAACTTTGCAGTGCCCTTCATTGGTGTGAGAAAGTCTCACAAGAGGTTATTTTGCTTGTGTGCTTGGTGGAGTTTTCTTGGAGTCAAGATGGAGATCAAGCAATGGGTTGCATTTTTTTTGCACGAAAAAAGGTTTAATTCTTTTTTGGAAGTTTTTATACTTGTGAAAGCACTATCTTTGAAGTTTTGAAGAATTGTTAAGTTATAATGGTTTCTTTGGAGAAAGGGAATTTTAAGCAATGGAGTGATGGTGTTCTCAGCCATCTTAGTGAGGAGAATCTATTGCCATATTTTTATAATTAAGTTCCTATTCCAGACACACGTAGTATTTATACGATTTGGAAAGGATTTAGGGCTAGAATCTATGGAATTATTTTTGAGCATATCAATGACGTGGAACTTTTGGATTCACAATCTCATTTTGAGAGCCCTTATGCTCTTTGGACTTACCTTCGAGAATCATATAGATATTCTTATACTCTTCCATCTCTCGATGACCCTCCTTCCAATACTAGTGTGTCTCTTTGTTTTTCAGAGAAGATAAACCATACTTGTGATCCTTTGGAGGTTGTTGAGACTTCAAATGAGCTTGTGGTTGCTTCATAGGTTCTTGATTCTTTGTTAGAGATATTTGATCCACCTTCATTGATTACTTCCATGATTCCTGAACAACAGGATCATCATTGTCTTCTTGATTGGGATTCCTATTTGTCGGACATTTGTTCCTTGTTTGTGGAGTCTCACATTTCAGATTTGGAGGACACATTTGAGGGTATATCCCTCCTATTTGATGATAGTTGTGCTAAAAATGTTGTCACCCCATCTTTGTCTTTCGAGAATGTTTAGAATCAGTTTCCATTGGTACCTTATTTATCACCTCCTATTGTGATTGGGCATGTTCTTGATTTTTTTGTGGCATCATCTTCCAAGGTCTTGGTGAGACATGAGTAGATTTCAGAGACAATATCATCCTACATTTGGATTTCACTTGCTAATTCCTATCTAGAGTGGGAAGTATTCCTGCATTTGTACTTGGTTTTGTTTCTTCCAAAAGGGAGACAAGTTGTTTTCCGACATTGGATTATGTTTTGTCTTTAGGCACTTACCATTTTTGCAGGTGATTACACACTGTGGGGGGCTATAAAGTCTCTCTCTCTTTCCCTCTTGTGGGGGGACCATTGATTGTATATACATGATGTATGTAGTTCTTGGGGGGTGTGATTGAGTCATCCATCCATGCATCATTTTTGTTTTCTTTTCTCTCTTTTGAAGAGGGGTTTTTCCCATAGGGTTTTTCTCCTTTTCTTCAATTGTGAGAGATTTCTTTTTGTAGTTATAAATGGGTACCTAACATGGTTGTGTAGCCGGGACCCATATTGCATTTTTAGCATTTTTGCATCTTCATTCTCCCTAAGTTTGCACTTAAGGGGGGGTGTTAGTGTATTAAGTTTAATTTAGGGATAATTACTATAGTGGTTTTATTTCCCATACCGGGTAGTTGTTGACTTGTCAGCTATTTCTTGCCTTTAAAAGGTTGTACCATATGTATTTTATCCATCTCAATTCATTCACTTGTTTTGGTGAAATAGTTGTGTTTCTCTCGTACATTGTGAAGGATTTTCTATTGTAGATGGTGCTCCTGGGAGGTGGATGACACCAACAAATTCTAATACAACGAAGCCAAATGCAACAATTAATTTGTGTCCCATCAATAGTGTCAAAGTGCAAGTGGTTGAAAGGTTGCAATTTATTTAATCTACATCACAGTCTTGTTTAAGTAGTTTTTCACCTTTAGAGCACCACGACATTCAACAGATACTGTGTAGAATCATAAGAAAGGGACATAATGGGTGGGGCTAAACATAAATCAGAACCAACCTCCCCAGATAAATTACTGGCATTGAGTAATATTTTTGAGTTTTTTGAAAAGATCGATTGGCTTGAGTTCATGAAGAAATATGAAGGGCACAATGTGCAGTTGGTCAAGGAATTTGCAGAAAACTTCTCGAATGGCCAAATGATAGTGTGTGGCAAGAAGTTTATGGTAAGTCCTCAAAATATTTCTCGTTTGTCTAGAATTGAAAATGAAGGTGTAAATTTAACAGAAGCCACAAATATTTCTTATCAAAGAATGATAGAACTCTTTAGAAGGGAGGGAGAACCTCATCCTTTGCTAGTTGTGAGTACCCGTGGGAAAAATAAAGGGTTTCAGAGAATTTCCATTCCATGGAGAACAAAAATTGCCTAGATTATCAAATATTTGACATGTGAGGGGATATGTGCCATTATAGTCGGTCCCCCCTTTCAGTTACTCACTCATTTGTACCATGGTGCTCAAAACCCCAAATTAAGGGTTAACCTTCCCACCTTTCTTAGCGATTCTATTGCCAATATGATAGAGAGATTTAAAATTGGTTCGGGCCCATTAAAACATCATGTTCTCATTCATTTAATATGCAAACACCATTTCCTCAAAAAAAGAAAAACAGATTAAAGGTTTAACTGATAATCTAGTGCGAAATGCCAGAAAATCCACCAAACCTTCTAGAAACTCTAGTGAATCAAAAAATGTGGACTTAGTAAATTTTGAAGATGAGGTCACTTGCCCTCGTAGAAAGGAAAAGAGACCTAGAGTGGAATTGCATAGACCTTCCCCTTTAAGGAGAATCAAACGATTGGTTATTGATATCAGTTGTGTTGTGGCTTGTGATCAATCGCATGTTCCTAAAAAGAGAAGACAAGATCGACAAACTCATGAAACTGTAACCCAGTCGTTTGGAAATGTGGTCTAGCTATGTGAAGAGATAGTTCAATTGGGTGAAAACAAAACCCTAGTTCACAATAAATCCCCTGAACCCGAGAAGGAAAATGTGCCACTTGAGATAGGACAAGCGAAGTTAGGGGAACAGTTGCCAAAGTATATGCTTGATGAATCTATAGAAAAATTGTCTCCCCTAGTTTTCGATGACACAAAACAAGGTTCCCTAGGGGTAAATTATGAAGTCAATATGACTGGTAATGATGCAAAAATTCCTATTTTTCCTTTTTCCACCGATGTAGAAGTTGAAAGATTTGATCATAAAGAAACAAAATTAGAAGAGTTAAAATTAAAAAAAATTAGTTAAAATGTAGATTACAGCAAATGAGCAACAAATGAATAAGAAAAATTAGGAAATTAGCATACAAACTGAACTTTTGAAGAAAATAGATCAAGAAATCATAGCTTTGAAGGCTCAATTAGAGAAAAAAGATAAAATTATTGGGGAGTTGCAGTTTCAAGTGCAACAAAGTAATGAGAAAGGTAAAATGTATTTGGAAAGTTTGTCTAAAAAAGATAAACAGATTAAAGGTTTAACTGATAATCTAATGCAATCTCTCCAAGCATTTGTAGAAAAACAAGAAAAACAAAAAGATGAACTCAATGCAGCTTTGAGCAAAACTGTTAAACTAGAACAAGATTTTCAATAAATCAAGATGAAGCCAAGAATGGAATCGAAAGAAGTGCAGACTGGGCCAACTAAAATGGAATGGTTTCAAATCCACGTTCCCCCAATGTTGACTAAATCGATGGAAAGATGTTATTTCTTAAGACAAGTAGGGGCAAAAAATGCCAAACTTAAGCATGAAAAAGTATTATTGAAAGAATCATATGATAAACTCTACCAAGGCAAAACTGATGCATGTCAGATTGGGGAATTGTTACTAGCCTATAGAAAACCATCTTGATTATATTTCATATTTTTAAATGAACAATTGTTAAGATGGAAGTTTTTGAGGATTTCTTGTAATTTACCCCATGATCTAGATGATAAACAATTTTTAGAAGCACTCAAAGAGGAAACCCCTATTCAACAAAATTTGTTGTGTGAATTTTTCATACATAATCTGTTTTTAGAAAAGAAAAAAACACTGATCTCTTTATCAACCTTTTTGTTGGGGAGGTACAACTTAGAGCCTTCATTTCCACTATGCAGAATCAAATTCATTGGCAAGAATATTTGCAAGTAGAAAGAACAGTGGGACTTCAAATGAGATATCCCAACTGAAAACCCTTTTCCTTCAAAGCTCAATTTTGAGGGATTAAAATCTATGAAGCTATAGAGAACAAATATGATGACAATCTTCGGATTTGTTTTAAAAAATTTAAAGTTTATGGGCCACAATTGATAGAAAGGGCATGGAGTGCCTGTGAGGAGCGGTATACTCCCCTACCTATGTATCTTAAAAGGAGTCTGGAGGTGATCTCACCCACCAATCTAAGGTGGTCCTACAAAAGGGTTGAAGCATTAGCATAAATATTACAGCATCTCAAAACTAAGTGGATAGGGATGCGGTACAGAACCCCATTGCTCCTTTAGCCACCCCCTATAGTTTTTTTCACTACAAAGAAATTTTTTGGAGACTTATATACATGGTAGATGAGGGTAAATTCAATAAAGGTTTTCTTAAAAATCCTAACCACTTGGATGAAAAGGCAGAGGACCTATATGATCTCAGTTCCAAATATGATGAATTGAACATGAAAAGGGATGCAGAGAGGCAGAGGACTCATCAAAGAGTAGTAGGAGCTTCTCAGGCTTAGGAAAGTAAGGGTGATGAGGTATAAATAACCTCATGATTATGACAAGCTAAATACCCTTCTTTATTCTTGCCAACCACCTTAGCCATGCCAATGTGTTTATTTTTAGGAGCAATAATTGTCTAATTTTTATAAAACGATGTATAAATCCTTATTTCTTAAATTGATTGGAATTAGCTAACTAATTTTGATATGATAGTATAGGCTTTAAGTCAATGTACAAGACTTATGCTTGATCGATGAATGGAGTGGACTTCAAGCGGTTGAAGTTAGAGCACTGGAAGTTTGGGCGCCATAAATTTAGGTGTGCATAGTGGAATGATTTCCTTTAAAGTTTTCTATTAAATTTTTGTTTAAGACTTTATGGCTCCACTCAGAGCCTTTATTATGTTTTATGTTATGGACATTGGTTACTTGGTCAGTTGTAATTCTGTTTAAAGACTTTTTCAATGGTGTTCTCCCGCCATTAGAAATTTAAGATTTTGTAAGTAGTATAGTATATATATGTGTAACCGCCAAAAACAATGCATGTTGTTATGATATGCTTTGAATATTGTTCAACTATGTTCTTTATGTTACACTTTTTATTCTATGAATAAATAAATATTGCTAGTCTGATTCTGAGTCAATAGTTCTGAGTAATGGAAGTACCATGAATGGATTTATTTTGAAGATTCGAAAGTACGTGTGATTTGAGCTAATTGTATAAATGCCTAAGAGTTGGCCACTTGAGGGATCTCATAGAGTAGATAAGTATTTTTCTTGTTAATATTTTTATCTCCATTTTGTACATGTTAAATTTAGATGAATGTTACTTTGTGTCGAGCTCTGTCATGTGTTCCTGCAGGTCGTGGTTTTGAGTTTACAATCTTTAAGTTCTGTTTACTTTGAAATTTCAGAGCACCCACTCTTGTTGTTAATTACAAGTTGTTTGTACTTTCAGTTAGTAGTTACTCATTAGCCATTAGTTGTCTTCATTTAAATTTGACATTTTAATTGCAAGTGTTAATTCTTAGGTAATTTACATGCTTTCTAGAATAGGAATTTGAATTCTTTCTAGTTTAAACAATTTTGTGCTTCATAGTTTAATTCTCGTTTTTAAAAATTCAAAAAATCTTGCTAAGAGAGAGATGGCCAAAATGTCCCCTATTACATACAACCTTTGAACACTACCTGGTCGACATAATTGATATATCTTTAACTAAAGTGTTAGGACCTAACGACAACCTTTCATTCACCATATTAGCCATTTATTAAATTTATATTTTGCACTCATATCCATACATTCATTCCCTACCTTGAGATTTATGCTTTCCATCTCAAGTCAATACTATGGTACTAGGGATACTTTCCAATTTGCTTAGGATTGACCGAAAATTTTAAATTTGATTATTTCTATTCCTTCCTCTCACTAGTTATTATAAACTAACTAGATACATGTTTGCATGACTTATTGCTATGTATTGGCATTTACAGGCATTCAATGTGTAATGAATTGATAGGAGGATCAAACAAGTAGAAATCATTCTTAGAAGAATTTGATTTGGAACACTAAAAGGAACCCATTACATTGATACTTTCACATAGAATACTCGTACACCAAATAATTTTGTCTTCAAATATTTTCCCAAGGTTGTAAATTCAATTTGGAAAGAGGTTGAAATAGGAGAACATAACCCTTACAATTTGATAGCTTCCCCAAGTTTTCTTCAAATACCACCAATCCTTGTGCATCTTTATATTTTAGAGATCGAGGTAACACATGTTTTAGAGGTACACACATTCTATCAAGGTGAACTCGTGGGTTATAGAGTGATCTTCCAAATCAGGTAATTTCTACTGGGCTTGGGTTTGACCTTGAGGGACTTGTAAAAATTTGATCTATAATAAATTATGAAACGATTTTAATTATAAAACAACATATAAATCAAATAAATCTATTTTTTATATTTAAAATTAAATTTTACACAACAACGACACTTACATCAATACTTATTCTTTATTGTTATCTCTAGAACTGAGTACCCTACCCTATATAAATCTAATCTTAATGAAATAACATTTTAATTTATCAATTCTCAAATGTGAAATCTAACAATTTATAATATACATTTGTTTTAACTAACATAAATTTAGCAAAGCGAATTTTATATCCTTACAATTTTATATAAATATAAGTTTAAATATGTAAAGAGGATGAGTGACAAATAATGCAAGAGAGAAAATGCCATTATTATCTCAACAAGAGAACATGTAGCATTTGCACTCTAATGGTGTTTGAAATATTTAAATAGATTAAAATTAAACATACACTATTTAAATTTAACATTGGAATCTATTAGATTAATTAGTGAAAAAAAATTAATATAATATTTATCTTTAGATACAATGAAAAATGAATCAAAATCATTTGTATTAGATTTGTGTTGTATTCTATGCAAGTTTTATATTTTTATAGATTCTAACTCCACCATTATATCAAGTGATACCACTTTAACATTTTTTTTTTATATTGATGTGTCTATAAATACTCATAAATAGATTATAGTTAAACATACATATAAAACATTTTAAATTATATTATAAATGGTTGATTTAATTTAGTGAGTGTTATTTTTGCTTAATTTTGTAAGAGGGTTTACTAAGGTAAAATTTATGATTATACTATGAGTGTGTCATTATTTATTTCTATTGCATTTAATAATATATTTGTATTGAAGAAGAAATACATGTCATACTTAAAATATTACAACTGATAAAAAAATTGGTTTACATGTTGAAGAATTATCTATATTTCCTAAAATAATCACTAAATATGTGGTATCAAAAGTTTGATACTTATGTGTTGAGGTTGAGATTTTTATGAAACAAAAATTGTCACTATATATATTTCAAACACAATGATAGTTATTTTGATATTATTGCATGATTGTGTAGTTATTCTGAAACAAGAAAATGACCAAAGATGTAAAATTTTGATTGACATCTTAGTTTGATATGACAAATATTAATGTTGCAAACTTTGTTTTAGATAGGAAAATTAAAAATGATTGTTTAAACAAGAAGCTTTCATTGAATCAAAGACATGTTTAAATTGTATTCAAGAGGTTTAAAATCTAAATCACTCAATATTTTTATCTTTGTTGATTTAAAGTTATCTATCAAACAACATCCCAAGAATAAGGACATTAATGACATGTCTCATGTTCCTTATGCAAGTGTTGTTGAAAGTCTATATTATGTTATGATTTGTTCTAGACTAGACATAGCCCATGCAATTTAAGTTTTGAGTAGACATTTGTCAAATGCAAAGAATGATAATTGAAATATATAGTTTGTAAAGAGGGTCTTTAAATTTTGTGTGGCACTTCATATTTCTTAATTTTCTATCAAGGAAGACGAACTAAAAAAGGTAATAGATATACTAGTTTTTTGTGTGGCACTTCATATTTCTTAATTTGCTACCAAGGAAGACAAACTAAAAAAAGTAATAGATATACTAGTTTTTTGTGTGGCACTTCATATTTCTTAATTTGCTACCAAGGAAGACAAACTAACAAAAGTAATGGATATACTAGATTTTGTTAATGTTCATGGAACTCGAGATAATAGCTATCAAAGAACTACAAGTGGTTATGTTTTTAACTTGTTTGATAGAATAGTTAGTGAGATGCACAAGAGGTGGATAATTGTTGTACTCTCAACTATGAAAGCTAAGTATATGGCAATAACTCAAGCATGCAAGAACCTTATAAAGTAATAAAGATTGCATTCAAATATTAGTTTCTTATAAAAAGTTTTAAATATAGTTATAAAGTTTGTGTTCAAATATTGGTTTCTTATAAAAAGAATATATATTGTGAGAAAAATTTTATTAGCATCGAAAATTTATTTAACATAGGAAATCAATGGACATAGCTATCATTAGCAACTGTTTTTATATATCTCATGACCTCCTATGCAAAGTATTCAATAAATGGGAGATTTGTTAGATATATTGTATATATTCCGCATGTTTTATATCCATTATACACTGTATACTACATGATGATTGATGGATTTGGAAGATTTGTTGGATATATTGTATATATTTTGCATGTTTATTACATGATGATTGATGGATTTGGAACTTTGTCTCAATTGAAGGGTATAAGGAACAAACCCTTTATTAAAAAAATTGAAAATGAAATCTTTTAAAAAAAAAACCTTATAAATAATTTTTCAACCAATTATATTATAAAACCATTTAATAATTGAATTAATAATATAAATGTTACTTTTTATTAAATCTTTCATTATTTTAAGTGTGCCATTTTACTACATAAATTTATCATTTCTCTCATCTTCAACTTATACCCATAATTTGTCCTATTCTAATTAGTAATGTTTGCATTTACAATTAAAAATTGATTTATTATTCTAAATATTGAACACATTATACATCCATACAATTACAGATGAACCTACATAGATAAAGATGCTACATACATCACTGAGATCTCTTCTTGCTTTCGAGAGAGCTTTTTTACAGTAATTGTGAACCTCTTAGGCTACAACAGAAGTGGGGGATACTTCAATGGATTTGGTTATTCCAGTTGAACAACCATTTTTGTCATATGCTCTGTAATTTTCTGTCTCACCCCAAATCTCATGAATGATGTGCTTCACATTATGAATATCTTCCACCACATAATCAGCTCCCTCACTTTTCTCGGAGCTACCAACCTTGAAAATCATATATTGAATTCTATTAGAAAGCAGTTAATTATTGTAGGCATTTAAGTAAAATTAAACTTAATTTCTAATTTCCTTGTTTTTTGACTCGGAACTTACAAGGACTGTATTGAGGCCTGCTGCTTTTGCTCCTGCTATGTTTCTACGATTGTCATCAAAGAACAGCTGCAACATGGACTCAATAAGTACCATTGCGAAGAGACTACTATGTAAAAAAATTGACAACCAAATTTCTTTAAACTTACTGTTCTCTGAGGATCTGAATTTGCAATGGCAATTGCGCGCTTAAAGGCTTCAACTGATGGTTTGATGATCACAGGAGAAGTAAGAGGATTGCATTCCCCATTTTGCTGCTGGTGAGGATAATCCATATTAAGGCTCTCAAAGCAGATAACATCTTCAAAACAGTCATCCAGGGATAATTTCTTCAGGATCTTGGTTGCATGAACTCTGTCTGAATTTGTGAATATCTGTACAAGAAGTTGCATTGATGCTAAACATTAACGTTCTGCTTCATTTTCCTTTAAGTTTTTAGTATTCACATTAAAAAAAACTGGTGAGAAGTGGGTGTTGCTAAGAACCCTGCAAGCTACACAACTCTTGGTTGGCTCTTTCTTCCTCCTTTTTAAGAATTGAGGAACTTAAAAATTCAATTTATGCATCTCAGTTGAAAACAGCAGTCCACTCCATGGTCTAGTGCTAAGGCAGAGCTATTGAGGTAATTTGAGCTTTTGATGGGTGTTCACATTTTGCAATCACAGACTTAAGAAAAGAAAAGAAAAACCTCAATACATACCAATTTTCTTTGAGGCATGCTCAGTAAAATGTCCCTCAGAACAGGATCTGGCTTAATGACTTCATATGGCAATCTCCCATGAACAAAACTATACAATCAGAAAAATCCATGTATAAGATTTTTACCGAGAAAAAACAACAGAGTATGAAATGTAATGGAAGCAGATGAAAGTTTTTCAAACTTGAGAATAGAAGAATTCAAACAGTCGATTGCTAGGCCTAGCATAAAAATGTCAAAAGGAAATCTATAATTTTATTCTGAAAGAAATATAATCAAGATTATTCAGGACACTCGATATGAGATTTCACAGAGTCCGGGAAAGAAAATTGCGGTCTTGGAAAAGTAACACCATGAAAAGCATTAGTACCTGTGATATTCATCTGCGTCAATTTCATACCCTAATGCCTGCAATAGAAAGTGAAATAATTCATGTCAGTCTAACAGCCTAAACAGTCCAGGGAATAATATCTCTGTTCTGTTACAAATTTATATGTGAGCCTAAACAAAATTTTAACCACTAAATTATGAGAGACACCACAGATACCCGTGTGCTTTCCTTAATAATTAGAATTCCACATGGTTAAAGACAGAAACTCCCTTTCTGTAAATTGTTGTAAAAGAGTTTTAGATGATAACTATTTTTAACAGATTTTAAAAATTCACTTTCTTGAAGCCTTTGTATAAATAAAAAGGCTCTTATAATGGAGGAAATTCGATCAGAAAACTATTTCTGAACCTGACAATTGCATATCGGTAAAACACAAAATTCTTCTGCCTTTCCAAAACTCCATTTCTATTTATTTAAATAGATTCTTTCTTCCCCTAAATATCAAATCTATCTATTTATTTGAAACGGAAATAAGGAGAAGAAAGTCACTCGAAGGCCTGCCAGCGAGCTTCCATAAGTCTTGTAAAATTCGGAACGACGCTCCGTCACAACGGCGATGCTCAAAGCAAGCTTTTTCGACAGAAACTCTGCAACACAGTCCGAATCGGTGCAATTAATTCACACAATTCAATCTTACTAAATTGAATTGTAAATTTCTTGAGAATTTTGTATAGAATCTTTGAATTTAGTGGCCTCCTTACCATCAATATTCTTGCGGCATGCTGTGGCTATTCCTGTGCTCGAAGGATACAACGTATCGTCCAAATCTGCCAAGTTCAACTCCCTTTCTCTAATCAGCAACGAAATTGATCCCAATTTGTTTTCCACACAATTTAACAAGAACTACAGAGTCATAGTCAAGAATACCCTGCTTTTTGCAAAAAAACCATAACATACCTAACAGCAAGCAGTCGAATTGAGGCCTGTGCAACAAATTCCCTCCTTCCATTGTGATAAAGTTAAATTCTTCTTAACAGAGCTTCAAAACTTGTGCAGAAAATGGACAGAGCAGAATAAAAATGGATGGAGAGACAAGAGGGAAGCTGTCACTTTATACAACTTTGGAATGAGCAAAAGTAGTTGGTAATGACGAGGAAAGAGGAGCGTGACGCGGTTGCATATGTTCGACAGGAAAATTATTGAGTAGTACCTGTTCACGCGAAGCATGTGTATTTTCTGTACGATCCTGTCTTGATTGGGAATTATGCTAACGCGGACATTTCTATATCTTTATTTAGAAATTTTACTATCTTATAAGTGGATATACCTATCTATAGCTCTTGTAACTTCCTTGGTATTTTCTTTATCATGGAGACTTTTGGTGGTGTGATTTTTTTATATCCATTTTTTTTTGAGAATAATGAGAATTTTTGGTACAATTCTGTCTTGATTGAGAAACATGTGTACATGGACATATCTATCTCTCTTTATTTAGAAATTTTATTATCTTGTAAGTGGATATATCTATAGTTAGGGTTTAATTTTTTTTGTATTTTGTTTTTCATTAAGACTTTTGGAGGTGTGATTTCTTGTGTCCACTTTTTGTGTAAAGGAGGTGCATTTTTTTTGTTCGATCTTGTCTTCATTGAGAAGCATGCATGCATGGACATGTCTATCTCTCTATTTAGAAATTTTATTATTTTGTATGTGGATATAGATGACTCTCTTATTCCTTAGGATGTAATTGTCCTTGTATTTTTTTCGTCATAGACTTTTGGAGGTATGATTTCCTTACACATATTTTTATGTGAAGCACACATTTTTTTGTACGATCTTGTCTTGATTGGGAAGCATGTGTACATGGGCATGCCTATCTCTCTCTATCTAGGAATTTTATTATCTTGTAAGTGGACATATTTATAGCTCTTGTTCTTAGGGTGTAATTGTCCTTGTATTTTTTTCATTATAGTCTTTTGGAGGTGTAATTATCTTACATACACTTTTTATGTGAGGCACACATATTTTTTGTACAATCTTGTCTTGATTGGGAAACATGTGTACATGGACATGTTTATCTCACTCCATTTAGATATTTTTATTATCCTTTAAATGGACATATTTATAGCTCTTGTTCCTTAGGGTATAATTGTCCTTGTATTTCTTTATTACAAATGTTTGGAGGTGTGATTTCATTTTGATTTAAAAAAAATCTTAAAGGGTTAAAAGCTATTAATATTGGTAAACATAAAATATGTCTCTTTCCTCACATTTCAATAAGGAATAATAAATGAGAGCTTCCTCATGAAAATTTTGTAAAATTAAATTTTGATTGTGTCAATTTGAGTAATGTAAGAGTTTCTTATTAAGAAATGAAGATGGTAGTTTTATTTATGCTATATTTTCTTAATCTGGAAATTATAACAAACAATGAAGTGGAGTGGGAAGGTGTTGCAAGGATGGTTGTATCTTCTCTATGTGTGCAACACCTAATAGTTGAAGATCTAACTTAGTGTTGATCATTAATGCTATTAGTTTGGGAGTATGACCAAATTGGAAGCTAAACTTGAATGTAGAGGAAGTGGCAGTTTTAGATTTAAATTTGTTGAGTTAAGATATGAACATTGTTGCTAGAAGGAAAATGAAGTAATAGATTTTCTTACAAATTGTGCAATTGATCAAGACCCTTTAACAATCATAGACAACCATTTACCCACTCCTTGGCAAATGATTGAATCTTTTTTAATATTTAAGCCCTTGTAATTTTATTCCCTCCATTATTTTATGACCTTAGGATCATTTTGTTTTTATAATAGGAGTAATTTTTTCCTTTATGTTGTGATTTGATTCTCATGTGTTGGCATATAATTGGGGTGTGCAAATTTGTGATTGTCATTAATTAGCACGTGTAAGATTTTTTACAAGGAAATGACTTGAAGTAATTTGATTATGCTTTCTTGGTGGTGAATTAGGGTAGGTTTTTTTATTGACTTTAGTTGTGCATGGTGCATTTGGATCCTTCTCAAGTCAGTAGGTTTCATGGTCCCCAAAGGAAATACTAGCAAGTTTTGAAACACTTTTAGGAGGAGTGTTACATGATAAACAATAGATTATCTTTTATTTTCAATTTCTCTACACTTGCTACATTAGGGTTTATCAAGGAAAAATTGGGTGAAGATTATATGGATCTGAAGGGACCATTGAGATCCAGATCACCTATTAATGATATTTTGTTAACAAATTTGTGAAGTATGTCCCTGAAGTGGAGTGATGGTTATGGCTTCTCAAGTTAATTCTACCAAAGCAATTTGAAGATATACCACGAGTTCCTCCAAAGAATGTAATGGAGAGAAAAGGTGTGTGGTTGGGTGCTAGTTCTAGTGTGCAAGTAAAGATTTTAGAAATGGTGGATGGTAATGGTGACAATTTTGATCAATTGAATTCTTCAAAAAGGAAGTGTAAGTTCTAAATGCATACTACATGTTGACATAGGAAATATGTCGTTGGGTTTCATGGTGACCCGTAATGAGGGTCACCTTGAGGTCACTAGCAATCACACCATGCTAGTATTATAAAGTGAAAAGGTACAAAAGTCAAAGAGAATGTTAGAGGTGATAACTAAAGTTTCCTTCTCATCTTTATACCTTGTAATGAAAGATAATGTTATTTAGTGTCCTAATGATATTGAGGTGGCATAAACAATTAGGTTGGGTGCAATGGATTTTGTTGGAGTGGGCAATTGGTATTTTTGTTGATAGTTGTTATAGACGGAACAATAAATTCTTTTGGCTATTTTTTGGGTGGGTTTAATGGTTGTAGAAGGTGGTGTTTTTTCTTGGAGATTTGGGTTTATAGTTTTTTTATTGAATCTTCCCCATGGTGTATGGCACTCCTATCTCTAGTTGAAATTATTATCTTTATAAATATACTTTTTTATAATTTGTTCTTTTATCCAATAGATACCCAAACTAATTAATGTAAAAATATATATAATTTAAGATAAAGAGTTGGAATCAATTAAGTTGATTAAATATTTGATTGTGATAGATGTTACTAAATGATTCACTTATGTGTTAAAAATTAAGACCTATTAGACATGTGATTTAGGATAAAGAAACTATTGTCCACTATCCTAGTTTACTTCAACACCTAAAAATTTGTAACGTTTGCACAAATTTGAACCTTGCCCCCAAATCTATACCTCACCCATATATTTGAACCAAATTGAAACAAGTGTCAAAAATTTACTCACCTTAATGTTTGGAACCTATATTTGGAAAGAGGTGGTATATGTAAACACCATTTAGGAGTTTTCTAGGATAGAATTGTTTTCCTTTAGTTAAACCCTTGTTATCAAGCTATCTAGATACAACATAAAGGTCATAAATAGTAGGCAATTATACAATATATCTAGAATTTTGATGCAATGTTGATTCCATGCTCTTATGATAATGCAATGTATAATGAAGATTTCATGTCAAGTCCTCTTACTCCATCTCATTAATAAAAATAATTAGGAATGTCCTTTTATATAACACCCTAGTGTGAAATTTAAAATTTGGAAAGGGATGAACACAAAATAAATTTTAAATTTTGAATTTATAAGTTTTAAGGTTGAATCCATGCCCACAAAAATGAACCAGGTTCATTTTTGCACCATAAAAGTGACAAGAAAGTTGATGACCGACTAAGATAATAAATCTAATCTTGATTATTAAGATGTGAAAATTATACAATTAGGTTAGGATCAAGTTATTTATCAACTTCACACAAAAATATTATTTAGATGATAAATGAACAAATTTCTTCTATTATTGAGCAGTCTTCTTCTTTTTCCATAGAGGAGCAAATAATGGATAATAGGGGGAAATCTTTTGTTGATAATTTTACCTTTCCTAAAGCTATGCAGTTACATGATGGATTTGATAGTGTTTTTGTGGATTCTCCTTGTTACAAGAAAAATAGATTAGGGGAGAAGGATCGTGGGACTAAGGTTAACCAAAAACATTTGGATAAATTAATTAAACCACTCTAAATTTGGATGGTTTTTCTCTAAGGTTTTTTTTGTCACATTGTAGTTTCTCTTGGTCGTTCCTTGTTGTTTTCTTGTGCATCATGCTCTATCTTTCTCTTTGTACAAGGTTCTAGGCCCTTTCAAAACCCTTCTTACCTAATAAAAAACAATTTAATTTTAAAAAAATATTAAAAGGTTAAAATATATTAATACTAGTAGAAATAAAATAGGTCTTAGACAAGAAGAATAATAAATGAGAGCTCCCTTGTGAAAAAATTATAAAATTAAATTTTGATGTTCCAATTTGAATAATTTAAAAGTAGGTTTCTTATTCATAAATGAAGATAGTTTTATTTATGCTAGATTTTTTTATCTAGAAATTAGAACATACAATAAATCAGAGTGGAAAGGTGTTACATTGCAAGGATGGTTGTTGTATCTTGTCTATGTGTGCAACACCTAATAGTTGAAGGTGACTAAGTGTTGGTTAATTTTTCTATTAATAAGGGAGCATACCTAAATTAGAAGCTAAACTAAGATGTAGAGGAATTGGTAGTTTTAGGTTTAAAATTTTTGTTGAGGTAAGAAGGAACATTGTTCAAAGGAAAATGTTGCAATAGATTTTCTTGCAAATTGTGTGGTCGATCGAGACCCTTCAATGACCTTATACAATCATTTACCCACTCCTTAGAAAAGAATTGGAGATTTTTTAATAGTTAAGCCCTTGCAATTGCATTCCCTCTATTATTTTATGGCCTTAGGGTCATTTTGTTTTTACCATAAAAGTAGATTATTCCTTTATTTTGTGATTTAATTCTCATGTGTTGACATATTATTAATGTGTACAAAGTTGGGAACATCATTAATTAGAATGTGATATAATTTTTACAAGGAAAGGAATTGAATTAATTTGATTATGTTTTCTTGGTGGTAAATTAGGGTAAGTTTGTTGCTTGACTTTAGTTGTGTGTGGTGCATTTGGATCCTTCTCAAATGAGTAGGTGTTGTGGTGTCTAAAGGAAATACTAGCAAGTCTCGAAACCCTTTTAGGAAGAGTGTTACATGAGAGAAAATATATATTAGCTTTCATTTTCAATTATTCTACACTTATTGCATTAGGGTTTGTTTTAAAGCAATATTATGTGGAGGTGATATGGATGTGAAGGGGCCATTAAGGTCCAAAGTGTTTATTAGATGATATTTTATTAATTAATTTGTGAAGTTTATCCCTAAAGTGGAGGAATGGTTGTGGCTTCTCAAGTTAATACTATCAAATCAAAATTTGAAGGTATGTGACAAGTGCCTCCAAAGAATGTAATGGAGAGAAAAGGTGTATGGTTGGGTGTTGATTCTAGTGTGAAAACACAGGTTTTAGAATTGGTGGATGGTAATGGTAGGGTTTAGTTTAGGGTTTATTCTTAGTGGAAAGTGGGTGGTATGTTTGAGATCTTGACATACATGAAAAATGTAAAGCAATGAAAAGGAAATGTAAACCAAACTAAGTTTAGGATCTTATGAAAATCATAAAAATAAGAAAAACACAAATCTAAAATAAAATCAAATAATTAAAACTCCAAGGCCAAACCCTAGGAGGTGTTATGTGAAGATAGAAACACAAAACATTAAATATATAAGATAATATGAAAATAAATGTATCAAAATTAACTTAGATAAAGAGTCAACTCTAGAGAAGTGTTGAAAATACATTGAAAGTGACAAAGAAGGATACATGCTCTTAGTTTTGTACGTAATGAAGAATATTTTCTTACACATTTTATGATCCAAATAAAAAAATCAATTGTCAAATATGTACCACCAAGATTCTAAAAAATAGAACCATGAACTATACCATGATAATGGTCAAAACAACAATAGCGATCTTGATCTCCAAATTTATGACCCTAGATTTCTATGTAATCTTGATACTCAGATTTATAACCCTAAATTTATATGTAACCTTGATCCTCAAAATCATGGCCTTGAATTGTATTCTTATATTTTAAAAATATTTTCACATATATATATATATATGACCTATGATTAAGTGATGGAGTTCACAACTTATATTTATTATAATCAAACTTTACTGTATTGGTTGAATGATATACCTAGATATTTATCCTCATATATGTTTATATCGATGCAAATGACTACTCTAATGTTTAATTGAACAATACACCAATAATACTTATATTGCTTAAATCAAATGGATATGTAAATAATCTAATAACGTTTCTCTCTTATACGCATGTCCATACAAGATTAGGAGCAGTTACACGTCGTTGTCACCGTCCACGAAATGATTTACACGCATCAAACTGAAAAGCACATTATAAATCATTTTCCAACTTTCCTGCAGCTTTTGGAAACTTTGCTAAAATTACAGTAGGCTATAATAATAAAGCCCACGCTATAATGACAAGGAGTGAAGAAAGGAGCGATTAACCAAAAAAACAGTGTAATGCTGTCATGCAGATTTTGAGTTTGGTGGAGATTCTGCCTGCTTACGTGTATATGGAATTTAGTATGACACCATTACCTAAACAAATAGCTTATCTTTCTAGAAAGTAGAGAATTTTTTATTGATTCATTGGTTGATGTTGAGGGTTTCTTAATATCTAAGTTAGAATAAATTTGGTCTTATCTATGTTACTTTGATGAGTTTAGTTTTTCCAAAAATTGTCTTTATAAAAAGAACCCTTATGAAGAATTTTAAATTTTAGTTAAATAAAATATTAGAAGAAATATATATGGGTAATATGAAATAAATTCTTGTTTATAAATATATGAGAAATGTGATGAACACTTACTGGTTTTAGGAGTTTAGTGATTTACAGTTATATTGTCTATTGGACGTTAAAAGTGGACTGGTGGTTTCACTTTGGTTGTATTTTGATACGTAGGTTATCCTTATCGTTTCTTGATGATGGTTTTTGATGTTTTGGGTTGGGTGTCTGGTTCATGTGTTGTGTTCTGTTGTTAGTGTGTTGTTAATGGTGGTCTCATGTTGATCACCCGATGGGGCTTGTACTAAAGGGACATCACCCTTGTTTTGTTGCTTTTAATATCAAAAACATATGAAAAATGTATATAAATATATATTTAATTAAATATATATGAATTTTAATTAAATAAAGATTAACAAATATATATTTGAATTAGTTCTAATTTTTTTAAAATATAATTTATCACAAATAAAAATCAAAACATATTTATTATAATAAAAGTTCATTTTAAAATATATAACATATAAAATTATTTTTTAATTTTTTTAAAGATTTAAAAGTTTTTTAAAAAACTTTTGGGTTGACCCTGGTCGATGGGGTTGGCCATAATAAGCTACCCATCAACAATGGGTTGGGTGGATCCCATGGCCACAACCCTTGAGAGGGATGCAACCCCCAAAAAAGCCTCGCCCCAACTTCTATTCTTGTTTTTTATTGTTGTTAAGACATAAAAAAAAGAATGCTAAAAGCAACGGCCTATAATTACTTTGCATGTCAATTGGGTAATATGTCATGGTTTGACATATAATATATAACAATTCTGCATTTGAAATTTAAATTTAAATATATATACATATATATATTTCCAATCTATTTAAACAAAGGAATAGAAAAAAATATTTCAACTTATCAATTTGAAAAGAAACGCCTTTAATTTCTCCAACCTGCAATAACTCAACCTACAATATAAATTTACAATATGATTTCGACTTGCAAACAAATAAGTATAATCAATATGAAAAAAGAAATGTTTAATGAGAAAGAATAGATAGAACTACACATTTAAAGAGGAACAAATTGAGGAGAGCCATATTAAAGGAAACACAAGTTATAAGTTGAAAATAGTTTTTAGTTAGTATTAGAACATCTAAGAAATTATACAGAGATAGAGGCACGGCTAAGAAAGTCTTTGCTGATTTCTTTAAATATGATGAGAAGAAGAAGCTCAGGGAAGTTGGTAGTGGTGGGTATGCCCGCAAGTCTCTCAAGCCACTTTGGAGGGATCTAGTTCTAGTTTTTATGCATTATTTCACCTTGGAGGGTAGGTTTTATGTTATTTATAGCTACCATTTCATGCTTCTAAATCATTTCCACCACAAGGTGTTGGTTTCATTTCCTTTTTATCTTTTGTTGTCAATAGAGAATAGTATTGAGGATCATCGGAAGAATCCCAAGAAGGCTATTCTCCATGAAGGCCTTATGAATCTCATGTTTGTTCACATTAAGATGAAGTTGATGCCTATTTCTCCTAAGACTTTGGCCCGCAAAAAGGATGTTAAAAATTCTAGCTATGAGAGTGGTGATTCTATGGCGGAATGGGATGAGAATTTTGAGGATGAGAATGAGGATTTTGAGGAGATGTCAGTGGAGGATGGTGAGTTTGGGGAGGGTTCTGAAGCTTTTGAATCTTGGTCCAAGGGCTATGAAATGGATTTTGAGATTAAGGAAATTGTGGTGCCATCTGGGAAGAAAAGCATGAAGGGGAAGAAAAAATGCTCCAAGAAAGAGAAGTCTTTTGTCAAGAGGAAGGTGGATATGTCTAAATTTGTGGGGGAATCCTTTGTTTCTGGTGAAAATACTTCTTCGGGCCCTAGTAAGGTGGGTGGTGTGGAGAGCTCCCCTGCTATGGAGGATAATAATGGCATTGGTAAGGACCTCCCTAGGTCTGTGGGCATTGGCAAAGACCTCCCTAGATCCGTGCAACCTATGGAGATTAATGTTCAAGAGATTGAGGGTTTCGAGTGTTCAAAGGGGGTTGACCCTAACCAGGTTCCTCTAGACTCTCCTATTGGCACTATGTAGGTTAAAGGGAATGTTGTGAAGGTGGAGTGGTCGGAAGTCTTGGCGGACTTGGTGAATATGTCAGATAAGCATCAAGTTAAAGTTGAGGTGATTGAAATGGAGGATTCCCCTATTGAGGAAGATAAGGAGGATACAGAGGAGCCTCAGGAGGACCCCGTTTAGAATTTTGATTCTAATGTTGAGCCTCCTGTTAATTGGGATGAGGTTAACATGGGAATGTTCTGCAAGATGGCTGAGGATGGAACTCGCAACTTGCTTTCATTGGTTAAATGGATTTTCTTGAAAGTTAAGGAGCTCAATGTCTAGGTGAAGAATTGGCAAGATGTTTGTGTGGCACTAGTGCATAGTAACTAGAAGGAATGAGTGATTAAAGGTAAGGTCAAATCCATGAATGTTATGCTTGATAAACATGTTGTGGATTCTAACCGCCTTGGTAATACTCATGAGGAGAGGATTTCTTCCTTGGAATTGGCAGTCCATAAGACTTAAGGAGATATTTGTTAACATTGAGGATATAATTAGCAAGGTGTTTGATGATTTGAATATTGTGATGAATATTAGCAATAAGTCCTTGAATTCGATTGCTAAGGGCCTCTTTGTTTTAAATGAGAAATCCTTGAAATGGACTAGTAAACCCATAGAGCTGGGTGATATTGAGAAGGCTATGGAGGACGTGAATCACTTGAATCTGGTGGAGAAGAATGAGGATTCTGCTCCAGTTGTGGAAAAGGATGTGGATAATGGATCGTGTTTGAGAACAAGGAGCAAGACCAAGAAGTGGGCTGCTATTTTGTTTGAGGAGCTCAAGGATTTTATGGAGATGCACGAGGGGGTGATTAAGAAAAATTTGGCCTCAGTTAAGTATCTGGAAAAAATGTTGTAGCTGTGTTGTTTCTTTTGCTTGATCAGCCTAATTGCTAATGTTTTGCTTTAGGGTTGTTGACAGGTCTCATTGTTAATTTATGTTGTTAGCATTTTGGTTTTTATGGGTTGTGTGAGCTCTTTTGGTTTAGTCTTTCTTGTAGCTTTTCGCCTCTATAAAGGGTTTCAGGGTCCCTTCAAAACTTGCTTTTCCTTATCAAAAACATCTAGTTAATTAACATTTAAATGTTATTGTTATTTTAAAATTAAAAGATTATTTCCCTTTCAAAAGAAAATGAAATTATTAACTCAAGAAATCAAATCATTTTGTTTTTTATTTCTTTTATAAACTTGAGCCCAAACATGGTAATGAAAATACAAAGTAGTCAAATGAAACAAGATTAGAAAATAATTGGTTTTTCTATTAAATAAAATAATTCAAACATTTCCAAGAACTCAAAACAACTAATCTCAATATTTTTTGGTTCAAACATGTAAAATTGAAGATAATTTTTGAATAAATAAATGTATAAATTGTTCAAAATAAACCTTGGAATTAGTAAAAATTTAAGACTTAACAAATAACATTTAGCAAATACATATGTAAGTTGAATATAGTGGAAATTAAAAATATCAATTATGATATTATTACTTAATTTAAGTTATGAATTAATTTTAAAAGTAATTAATTTATTTAATAATTTGATAGCTGCATTTAATATAACATCACTCAATTGTTGTTTAAAAAAATAGTATTGAGGTTTAAAAAATAATAATCCATATGGTACTCTAGTTTGTTCACATTTCGACTTCAAATAAGTAAAAGGATGGGACGGTCGATGTCTACTTGGGTGCGCTCGGGTTTGGGTGCCTGTGACCTATAGCAGGTCGTGGCTCCCCTCATTTCCCTTGTTTTTTCTATTGCATGTGGGTGGATTGAAATGTGTGAGGTCCTTTTTCTGTTGGGGGGGGATTCATTTTTGCTTTCGAGGGGGGGGGGATTCTTTTCATTTTTTTGTCTGCTGCCTTTCTTCACTGTTGTGCAAGTGTTTGGCTTCCTATTGTCTCTAGTGGTTGTTCCTTTAGACAAAGGTTTGTTTGTCCTTATGGAGGTGCATGCTTTCAGTGGCAAGGCTAATCTTGGTTCTTCCCTTCCTAGAGGGGGTAAAAGTTTCATGAATATCAGTAACCCTTGTGAGGGTTTGACAAGGAACAGTGGTTTCTGATTACAAAAAATTAATGGGTGTTTAGAGAGATCAAAGGAAAGGTTGATGCTTGTGATACAACCTGCCTCTATAGCGGAGGATGTCGAGTATTACAACAATCATGTTTTGATTTGCAAGTTCATGGGGATGGAGGCTTCACTTCCCTTTTTGGATTCTTGGATTCGCAAAACTTGGAACCTTGAAGGTGATTTCGATATTCTATTGCCTGCCAACAATTTCTTCATGAAGGATTTTTTTTGTGTATATTGCTGATAAAAATTGAGCTTTTGAGGGTGGACCATATTTTTATAATCATGTGGGCGTATTCATTAAACCATGGCATATGGTTTTCAACTCTGCTGAGGAGCTCCCTTCCCGCATTCCAGTTTGGGTACATCTCCCCCGTCTGCCTTTGGAGTGCTGGCGAAGCAATATTTTGAAAATGATTGCTCTCTTACTCAGTAAGCCTATTGGGCCCTCTCAAAAAACTTTGAATAAAAGAGTTCTTTCTTGTGTGTGTGTTTGCATTGAAATTGACTTGAACAACCCATTGTCAGATTCAGTGGCAATGAGAATTGGAGAAACTTTTTGGATCCATCAATTGGATTATGAGGCATTACCTTTTCAATGTTGAGTATGCCATTAGTATGGCCACTTGCAACGAATGTGTCCCAAACCTTATAAAGCTTTTAATGTTGATGGCTTAGTTATTTCTCCTCATCAGTCTGACTCAAAGATGGATAAAGGAAAATCCCCATGCAAGGGGGGAGGCAGATAAGGATGGTTTTGTGCCTGTTAAACCTCACAATAGGAATAGAGGCCAAAAGAGGACCATCAAGGATATGCAGGAAGATTAGTCTCTCAACAGGTTTGAAGAGTTAGAGGGTTTGGTTCAAGAAGAAGGGGCCCCCTTTGAAATGCAAATTATAGATAGATTTACTGTTGAGAAATGCTTGGTGGATCAGCCTAATGTTATTGCCACTGTGACCCCAGTAGGGGGTCAAATTGACCAAATGGATATTGAAATCCCTACCTCAATTTATGGGTATGGGGGAATTGGTATATCGTCAAACACAAATATGATTTTTGTTCCTCCTGGTTCTGGGATCATCATTGAGAAGGTTGCTGATGATTCTGACAAAGGCAAGACCTTTTCTCTTGCTTTGGGTCTTCAGTAAAAACCCCTCAAAAAGGGGGCTCCAGAGAAGCCTCTCAAAGTAGGAAGGAAGAAGGATTAGGAAAAGGTCAAATTGATTGGGGACACATTAGTTGAGTTTGGCTTGGTGAGGACTATTGATTCTCACTTCTCCCAACCCCAAAGATGATTGTGTTATCTTGGAATGTAAGGGGTGTAAATAGCATCCCTAGATAAAAGGCTATTTGTGAGCTGATTCATGTTCACTCTCTGGCTTTGGTTTTCCTCCAGGAGATTAAGTTGTTTGTTGATAGTATGTTGAATTTGGATCCTAAGATTTGGGGTAGAGGTCTTTGTCAATGTGTTGGGGTGTTGAGTAGCTCAGGGGGTCTTTCCTACTTATGGGACCTATATAGAGTTATTCCCCTATGGTTGCTCTCAGAAAGATGCTCTATTTCCCTTATTGCTACTAGTTTCGAGTTAGGTGAGAGAATTATTCTTTCTAATGTTTTTGCTCCTACGAATCTTCCTAGTAAGATTCTCTTGTGGTCTCAAATTAGATTCTTGCATTCTTTGGAGCCCTTTCTTCCTTGGATTATTGTAGGTGATTTTAATGCGATCTTGTTCTGGATGAGAAAAGGGGTGGGTCTTTCCATCTGGATCCCTCCTCGCACCTCATGAGGGACAATGTGGCCTCTATGAATCTGGTGGACATCAAACCTTTGAACGAGGTGTTTACTTGGAATAATAGGAGGATTGGGGATGTTGTCATTTTTGAAAGGTTAGACAAGTTCCTGATGTCTAGTTTTTGGGTTGGCGACAGATGGATGACTAGTTATGAGATTTTGGATTGGCGGGGCTCAGATCATTGGCCAATCAAAATCTCTGCCTATTTGGCTAGGTCTTCTAAAAAACACTTTTAAATTCAAGCTTATGTGGCTCTGGGATGAGTCTCTCCATGACCTAGTCCCTAGGTGGTGGAGGGATGGTAAGTTGGCTTTTGGTACTGCTATGTACTCCTTCACAAAGAGGCTTTAGTATGTTAAATATATGTTGAAACGTTAGAACAAACACCATTTCAGAAATGTTTTCTAGGCTAAAAGGGCTGCCCAAGATCACTTGGACTCCATCACTCAAAAGATCTGGGACTAGGGGCTTATTAAGGAGCTGAGTCAGTTAGAGGTTTTGGTTGTAAAATATGTGGAGGAATGGGAGTTGCGTGAGGAAATTTTTTGGAAGAAAAAGTCTCGCATTGATTGGCTGCAGGAGGGGGATAGGAATACATCCTTTTTTCATAACTCGGTTAAAGACAGAAGGCAGGGAAACATTATATGTTCTCTTAAATCCCTAGATGGGAACTCCCTTCTTTCCTTTGCTAAAATTTCTTAAGAGTTTGTTCGGTTCTTCTCTGCTTTTTTTTGTGATGATTCTTCGCCTACCAGTGAGGATGAAGATGAAATCCTAGCTTGCATTCCTACCTTGGTGACTGGGGAAATAAATGGGTCTCTACTCAAGCTAATCTCTTTGTTGGAATTGGAAAATATTGTGTTTCAGATGAGGAAAGGTAAAGCTCTTGGTCCTGATGGGTTCTTAGTTGAGTTCTTTCAAGAGTTTTGGGTGGTTATCAAGCTTGAGCTTCTTGAAGTTCAAGAAACTCAAAAGAATAAGCAAATGCTAAGAGCTTTTAATGAAACATTCTTGGCTCTCCTCCCTAAGCATGAGGGGGTCGATTCTTTGGATCTCTTTAGGCATATTTCCCTTTGTAATGTGGTGTACAAAATCATGACCAAGTTGATTGTTGAGCACTTGAAGTCGTGGTTAGACAGGATGCTCTCTGAGGAATAGGGTGGCTTTGTGACTGGTAGACAGATTCTAGATGGTGTGGTTATTGCTATGGAGACAGTGCATTCTATGGCCTCCTCTAAGGAGAAGGCTATGTTCATTAAGATTGATATGGCCAAGGCCTATGATCGTGTCAAATGCGATTTTCTAGCCAAGAGTTTGAGATCGTTTGGATTTGGAAATGCTTGGATTGATTGGGTTTTGAGTTGTGTCACGACTACTTCCTTCTTTTTGCTCATCAATGGGAAGCCTTTTGAGATTTTCAAGGCTTCCAAGGGCCTTCAACAGGGAGATCCTTTATCTTCATACTTATTCATCTTGAAGGTGAAAGGGCTTGGGAGGAACCTGAAATCCCAGGTGGAGCTAGGCTTGATTCAGGGCTGGCGGTGGGGCAATAATCTTCTCCCCAGTCCCATCTCCAGTTTGTGGATGACATAGTGCTTATGGGCATTGCCATAATGGATGAAGCGGTCAATATAAGGAGGGTCTTGGATTGTTATTTAGCTACTTCGGGGAAAAGAATTAATGAAGGAAAGTCTTTTATCTATTTTTTAACACTCCTAGTCTTATTGAATGGAGGATTACAGATATTATCAGGTTCCAAGTTGGCTCGCTCCCATTTGTGTATCTTGGCATTTCGTTGGTTGTTCACTCCTTACCTCGGGTGCTTTGGCAGGATGTTATTGAGAAGTTTCAAAAGAAGTCCAGTCATTAGACATACAAATGACTCTCTATTCTAGAAAGAGTGACTCTTTTGAAGTATGTGGTCCAGGATCTCCCTTTGTATAGGTGTTTTATTTTATCAGCTCCTACCAGCTTTGTGAAAGAATTTGAGGCCCTTTGTCGACAGTTTCTTTGGTCTGGAAACCTTCTTTCAAGAAATTAGATTATGTTCAAGTGGGATGTGGTTTGTCGCCTAAAATAGGAGGGTGGTCTTGGGCTGCGGCAAGCTGATTTGATTGGGTAGACTTTGGTAGCTAAGCTTTATTGGAGACGGTGTTCTTAGTATCAACAGACTTGGGCTAAGATCCTCACCTCAAAATATCTTGGGGTTGTAGATGGGGATGATGTTCCTAGATACAATCTTAAGGGTAATCGATCTATGGTTTGGAGCACCCTCAAGAGGGGAGTCAGGTTGATCAAGCAAACTCTATTCTAAATTTGCAACAGGGGTTCAAAGGCTCTCTTTTGGTTTGATTCTTGGGATGGACATTTTGGAGATTTTTGGATATTGATGATATTTGGTTTTCATTGATGTCAACACTATTGGAATTAATGTCTTTAAGGTTGTATATGTTAAGGATATTGAGAAAATTGTAATAAAATAAGTTGCAGGTTGTCAGTGATGTAGTGAAGTTCAATATGATGGCTAGCTCAATATATTGAAGATAAGGAGTTGTGGATTAAAGGTTTTGTTGAAAAGTATATCTAGTTTATCCACCTGAAGTTTCAGAGGTTCACATGAAGATTTGATCAAGTTATAAGTAACGATGTTTTGAGACTTGTTCTGTTGTTGTAGTTGGTGTTCCTGAAAGAAGATGATGTGATTCTAGTAATTTGATTTGTTGTGGATGCTTCTGTGGTGATTCATGATGCTTGTGATTGTTTCTAGATCATGCTCTATCTGTGTTGTTGGTTCGCATCAATTGTTGTGCTTGCGATTGGTGATTTTCTTCTAAGAGTTCATTTTTTTCATGATCATGGCCAATGAGGTGATTGTAGTGTGTTGTGGATCTTCGAGGCTAATTGTTTAAGGTGTTTCGTGTTCGAGACATGTTGTTTTGGGTCCTTTCTATGTTTTGGCCGACATTATTTGATTCACATTGATAAATTATTTATTAATTTGGGCCGATAGTTGCACACATTTCATATTTTGTTGGGCCAACATGTAGTTGATGTTATCCTTAGTTGTGGATATATATGATCGATTGTTTATACCATTTGATGCATGGTGTGGAGTGGAGAATGAGATGTGTGAGTGCTTTGTGTGAATACTGTTCTAATCATTTGAGTGCTTTGTGTGAATAATTTTCTAATCATTTGGAGGAAGAAGTAAAGTGTGAAGAACAGTGAGCAGAAGGAAGTGTTCATGTGCTTAACCGAAACTGTAATCAGGCATTAGCAGATGATATTTTCTCAGTTCAAATATTCAGGTGTAATCTGAATGTGACTGTAAGATAGTGTGTCTTCCTTTGGGCAGTAAGCCTTTTGTATTTGAGTAGTGAGCTCTAGGCAGTGTGCCTGAATGCATGTGCATTCCCCATTTGTAATAATTTTAACAGAGTATAATCTTGTGGATTAACCTCCACCGTGGTTTTTCCCCTAACAGGGTTTCCACACAAAAATCTTGGTGTTATGTGTGTTTTTGATGTGGTGATGGTTTACGCTTTCATGTTTATTTATTGAATCTGAGATTAGGTTTAATAAGTATAATTTTTGTGACAACTGATTCACCCCCCCTCTTAGTTGTCTTCCCTTGTGTTGCCAACAATTGGTATCAAAGCAAGTTCCTCTGGAGAAGCTTGATCGCTTGAGGTGATCTGGGATGGTGACATATAAGAAGGATAGTTTGAGATTTGATGGAATAAATTATTCTATGTGGAAGAATCGAATGGAATTTCATTTGAGATGTATTAGTGAACCTTACAGGACGATTACAAAGAATAGATATATCATCCCACATAATGGTCCTTCTACTGTAGGTGAGATTAAGGAAGCTGAGTACAATATCAGGGCTAAGGAAGCATTGTTGAGTGCTCTGACTGATTTCGAAATGACAAATGTAATGGAGCTGAAGATTGCTTATGAGATCTGGAAAAATTTGGAAACTTTGTATGAAGGTGATAACCATGTGAAGATTGCTAAGCTACAGAGCCTAAAAGGTAAATATGAAACATTGAGAATGGGTGAAGATGAGAACATCACTTCTTTTATGCAGAGAGTGAATGAACTTGTGTGTAGTATTAGATGTGTTGGTGGAACATTGGAAGAATCATAGATTGTTGCTAAAGTGCTCAGATCCTTGCCTGTTGCATACAAACACAAATCTGTTGCTATTGAGGATATTCAAGTTGTGACAAATGTAACTAGAGACATGTTGATTGGTAAGCTTGTTGCTTTTGAGTTAAGTGAGTTTGGTGAATCTCTTCCTAAGATAGAATCTAAATTCAAAGCTACTATCTTTGGAAAAGATAAGCAAAGATATGATCCGGGAGAAAGTTCTTCTAGAAAAATGTCCAAGTATGAGCAGGAAATGATAGAGATTGAAGAAGAAGAGAGAAAACTAGATGAGCTTGAAGCACATCTTGTCAAGAGGGTAGCCAAAGGAGAAGGTAAGTATAAAGGGAAATTGCCTCTTAAATATTTTTCTTGTAATAAGATAGGTTATTTTGCCTCAAGGTGTCCTGAAAGAGTTCCTAAGCTAAGATCTAACAAGCCTAGATTCCAAAGAAAGTGTTATTTTGTTGTTGATGAAGGTGTGACAGATGATGAATTTGATAAAGGAAATGCAAGTGAGGATGAATGGGTATTTATTGCTATCAAGGAAAATAATCTTGTACCTATTGAATCTACTAGCTGCATGAATGTGGAGAAAGCTCTAGCTACCAGAGATGAATAAGAATATGAATGGGTGATTGATAGTGGATTCTCTCATCACATGACAGGTGATAAAAGTAAATTTGTGAGCTTGAAATAGTATGATGGTGGTTTTATAAGATTTAGTGATGACAAAGCTAGTGTAATCCGTGGCAGAGGATCCATTTCTTTTGATGGTAAGCATAATAATGATGATGTTCTATATGTGGAAGGTTTGAAGCATAATCTCTTAAGTGTTGGACAAATGGTTGACAAGGGATATAATCTTCAATTCAAGGATGGAAAGTGTAGAATATCGGGGAGTTCTAGAAATGTGATTGCATTTGGTACAAAAAAAAAAAGGTAATATCTTTCACCTATGTACTACTAGTAAAAGTTGTCTGATTGCTCAAGTTGATGAAAGTTGGTTGTGACATAGGAGATTGTGTCATGTAAACTTTGACAATATTATCAAGATAAGTTCTACTCATGCAGTGAGAGATCTTCCTAAGTTGATAAAACCTACTAATACTATATGCAAGGAATGTCAGTTAGGGAAGCAAACTAGAGTTTCATTCTAAAGCAAACAACATTGTTCAAATGAAGTGTTGGAGCTTGTGCATACTGACTTGTGTGGTCCTTCTAGAGTCAGAAGTCTACAAGGAGATAGGTATTTCATGTTTTTTATTGATGATTATTCTAGATTGATGTGGGTTACTTTCTTAAGGAAAAAATCTGAAGCTCTAGAGAAATTCAATATTTTCAAGGCTATGTTTGAGACAGAGATAGGTTTCAAGATTAAATGTTTGAGATCAGATAGAGGTGGTGAATTCACTTACGATGAGTTTAATTCTTTTTGTGAAGAGCATGGGATAAAGAGACAATTATCTGCCTCATGGACCCCTCAGCAAAATGGAGTTGTGGAAAGGAAGAATAGGACAATTCAAGAACTTGCTAGGACTATGATGTTGGAAGGAAATGTTCCTCATATCTACTAGAGAGAAGTTGTGAGTACTATCATTTATACTCTCAACCGGGTACATGTCAAAGGTGATACTAGTAAGACTCCTTATGAGCTATGGTTTGGTCATAATCCTACTGTTAGATACTTCAAAATATTTGGGATTAAATGCTATATCAAAAGATATGAAGATATAGGAAAGTTTGATGCTAGAAGTGATGAAGGAATATTTCTTGGCTATTCTACTAAAAGTAAAGCCTACCGATGCTACAATGTGATATTAAGGTAAGTAATTGAATGTGCTAATGTAAAGGTTGATGAAGACACATTTAGACCACCCAAAACCTTCTGATATGATTCAGATGATTAGAATAACAGTATAGATAAAGGAAAGAAAGATCATACTCTAAATCAGGAAAATCAAGAGGAAGAAACTAGTGAAAGTGCAAAAGTAAGATCACAAGAGCCTGAACTTCAAGAACAACCTAAGACTCCAAGGTATGTAAGACTAAATCATTCAGAAGATCAGATTATAGGTGATAAGAACAAAGGTGTTGAAAAATGGAGAAGAATTTTTGAAGAATACTATTTGATCTCAAAGACTGAGCCTAATAATGTCAATGAAGCATGCAAAGATGAACATTGGGTGGAAGCAATGAAAGAAGAACTACTGCAAATTGAGAATAATGATACATGGATTCTTGTTCCTAGACCTAAAGACAAAAATGTAATTGGAACTAAATGGGTCTTTCCAAACAAACTGAATGAGCAAGGTGAAGTTGTTAGAAACAAAGCAAGATTAGTGTGTAAAGGATATTCTCGGATGGAAGGAATTGAATTTGAAGAAAATTTTAATCTTGTTGCTAGGATTGAAGCTGTGAGACTATTTCTTGCTTATGTTGCTTACAAAAACTTCAAGGTTTATTAGATGGATGTCAAGTCAACATTTCTAAATGACAAACTGGATGAAGAAGTGTATATTGAGCAACCTGATGGATTTCAATTGACCGATCAAGGAGATGTGGTTTGTCAGTTGAAGAAAGCATTGTATCGACTTAAGCAAGCCTCGAGAGCATGGTATGCCAGATTGGACAAGTATTTGTTGAAGCTTGGATTTTATAAAGGTACTGTTGATAGTAACTTGTATTTCAAGATTGATCATGATAAATATTTGATTGTTGAAGTCTTTGTTGATGAAATCATTTTCGGAGGAGATGATAGTTTGTGCATGAAGTTGTCGATGAGGTGCAGAGTGAGTTTGAGATGTCTATAATTGGAGAAATGAAATTATTTTTGGGATTGCAAATTGCTCAGCTAGATAAAGGTATCTTTATATCTCAGTCCAAGTATGTGAAAAAATTGCTAAAGAAGTTTGGTATGGAAGATTCAAAGCCAGTTGGTACACCTATGGTGACCGGATGTAAGTTGACACAAGATGATGACTCTCCTAAAAAAAATTAGACTAGATACAGATCCATGATTGGTGGATTTCTCTATTTGAATCAAACTAGACCTGATATCATGAATGTCATATGCATTGTTGCAAGATTTCAAGTCGATCCTAAGGAATCTCATGTGACAACTGTGAAGAGGATTTTCAGGTACTTGAAGGGGACAATTGATTTTGGCCTATGGTATCCTAAAGAAGATGACCTTACTTTGAGTGCTTTTACTGATGTTGATTGGGAAGGAGATGTGGATGACAGAAAGAGTACTAGTGGTGGTGCATTTTTCTTGGGAAATAAGTTGATTTCATGGTTAAGTAAGAAGTAGAATGCCATTTCTTTATCTACTATAGAGGCAGAATACAATGTTGTTGCTAACAATTGTACTCAAGTATTGTGGATGAAGCAAATGTTGAAAGATATTAAAATTGTGTATGATGAACCTATTGTTATATTTTGTGATAATTTAAGTGCAATTAACATTTCTAAGAATCTAGTGCTGCATTCAAAAACCAAGCATATATCTATCAAGTTTCACTTTTTGAGAGAGAAGGTGAGTGAAAAGGAAGTTAGATTAGAGTATGTGCCTACTAAGGAATAGATTGCAGATATCTTTACCAAGCCCTTTCCTAAGGATACTTTTGAGTATCTCAGAGGGAAGTTAGGGGTGATTACCCCTCCTAATCAGAATTGAGATGCAATGACTTGCATTAGTCTGTGCATTTTATAGTCATATCCTGTGATCGGATTGATGTTGTGGTGGCTACTACTCAGGGGGAGTAGTTAGATGTTCAGATATGTGGTTCAGAACTTGTGTGGAGAAAGATAATGTGTACATTTTTCATTGATGTCAAAGGGGGAGAAGATTCATGTGAAAATCTGCAAAAGATTTAAGGAGAAAAGAGTCAAAACCTAAGGGGGAGAAAGTGTTAAGAGAAAGTATCATTGATGGTGTTTTTCACATCATGTGTTTCCATCAATGCCAAAGGGGGAGATTGTTGGAGATTGTTGGATATTGCTGATATGTGGTTTTTATTGATGTCAACACTATTGGCATTAATGTCTTTAAGGTTGTATATGTCAAAGATATTGATAAAATTGTAAAAAAATAAGTTGCAGGTTGTCAGTGATGCAGTGAAGTTCAGTATGATGGCTAGCTCAGTATATTGAGGATAAGGAGTTGCAGATTAAAGGGTTTGTTGACAAGTATATCTAGTTTATCCACGTGAAGTTTTAGAGGTTCGCATGAAGATTTGATCAAGTTATGAGTATCAGTGTTCTGACAGTTGTTTTGTTGTTGTAGCTAGTGTTCCTGAAAGAAGATGATGTGATTCTAGTAATCTGAGTTGTTGTGGATGCTTTTGTGGTGATTCATGATGCTTGTGGATGTTTCTAGATTGTTCTCTATCTGTGTTGTTGGTTCGCATCGATTGTTGTGCTTGTGATTGGTGATTTTCTTTTGGTAGGGATTGTAGCTCCCTATTAGAGAGGGATGTCTAAGATTGGGGAGGAGGCTAGAAAGGAAAATTCACCATGGACTCTAGGTATCAGGTTCTTGATGAATATTTGTTTTGTTGTATAGGGGTCCCCTGATGGAAGCATATTTGGAACAAATTTTCTTGGCCCAAGTGCAACTTCTTTTCCTAGTTGGTGATTTATAATAGATTTTTGACCTGGGAGAATCTTTGGAAGCAGGGATTTTAGGGCCATTTTGTGTGTGGTCTATGCTCTAATAGTGATGAGAATACCTCCCATATTTTCTTCCAATGCCCTTTTGTTAGGACATTTTGGCACTTCTAGTGGGATCTCTAGAATCACCCATGTTGGCATGTTGCATCTCTAAAGGAATTTTGTAGGAGGTTGGGGAGTCCTAATGCTAAGACTTCCTTTCTTCATATTTCTTGGTTTATTGGTCCCAGCTTCATCATCTGGTAGATTTGGTTGGAGCGTAATTGCAGGATGTTTGTGGATAAAAAACTTCAAGTGATGTAGATTTGGATGAGGATATTGGAAGTTTTGAAGGAGACTTTGATAGCTAGGTGTGATCTCTCAACCCATGTGGACCCTAGAGATATTGGAATTCTTTAGAGTTATTGGCTCTCTAGTTGTGCTAAAGGTGGGATGAGGCTTGGCCTTGGTCGAAGTGTTAGAGAGAAAATTCAAAGAGATGGCCATTGGATGACCCCACCTTTGGAGGTGCTGAAGATAATTACGGATGGGTCCTCTAGAGGTAATCCTAGCCATGCTAGGGTTGGAGGCGTTGGTAGGGATTGCTCTGGAGTGGTTGTGTTCTTCTTTGAGTATCATGGCCTGAACTCTAACAATTTCATTGAGGCCTTGACTATTCTCTTGGCTTTAAAAAGGGCTTGTGCCCTTGGTTGGAGAAGGATAATTTGTGAGTATGACTCTCAAATCATGGTTGATTTTCTGGACAAGCAACAACTAGAGGATGTTATTTGGCTGGAGTCATTCAACATATCATCTCCCTAGGGGAGTCCTTGGACTCTATCACTTTTTGCCACATCCCTAGGGAGTGGAATAAGGTGGCTGATGGTCTGGCTAAATGGGCTTCCGAGTAGAAGGGAAACTAGAAAGTGCATGAGTGGAGCTATCTTTCAGATGGTCTTTCTAGGGATCTTGAGGACTTGTTTGCGGAAGATATGAGATGTGTTATGGGTGTTGCTTGATGGTTTTATTTTTGGCCCTCGGTGGGTGGTTTGTAAATTTTGGCTCTGTATTGTTTTCCTGATTCAATAAAGTTTTTACCCTTTTTTTATTAAAAAAAAAGGTTTGTTCACATTTCTTTAACCAATTTGATTAAAACCTTTATTGTTAATATAATTAATTTTTCCTTTGTCGCCCTTAGACCCAATGTTAGAGTTTAAGTGTAATTTAAATTGTTATTATGTGAAATGTACTCTTGAACATACTTATTTTCCTTAATGCTCTTTTATTTAAATTAAGTTGTTCCTCTCAAAGTTAGAGGCCATGTTAGATTTATACTTAGTCTAGTTTTTCTCCATTCCACTTTCGCTCATTGTGCAAAACACTTATGATGGCATCATTAGCTTGATTCTATCATAGGCACTAAGGGCATGTTTCCTTGTTCCATCTTGGTTGTGCAGTTTTTTTTTAATTGGGGGTTTGGGTTGTGTATAGGAAGTGGAAACTTTAGGACATGACAAATGTAAACTTCTTTGAAGAATTAATACAATCATTGGATCTCTTTGGGTGTAGAGTTTTTCCTTGCAAGTGTTTATCCACGTATATCTTGTGTTACTTGTGTTTCTCAGTTTGTGGTATTTTATATTTAAGTTGAATGTCCAATCACATAATATCATATTGGATAATCTTTGTTTTAGATTTTCAAACACATATAAAAGAAAATATTGTAGTTTAGTTCACCTTGATTTTTTGATAAAATTGGCTTATCGTTTTGAGCTCATGGTCGTGGAAACTATCCATGGTTTCTTGAATTGCTTCTTTCCTCCAAATCTGAGGATTAGGATGGAGGATTATATTTTTTTTATTGTGGATACACATGTTGCTACTTTTACTATAACTTTTGAAGATATCTTTGATAATACATCTATAATTCATTGTACCTCATAATATTTTTTTTGAGAAAATGTATTTTGAGTAGTGCTACTTTTGTTGGGTTTTTACTATTAGGATTTTCCCCAAGGTATATCTTATTTTTTCATTCATTACTTAATTAAAGTTGTAATAATTTTATGATATTTGTATTACTCTCTTATTTATATTATATTTTTATTAGGTAAGTAATGTTTTGAAAGGGCCTCGAACCTTGTACAAAGAAAAGTATAGAGCTTGAAGCATAACTAGACAACAAATAACAACTTAAAAAGGACAATAAAAGACAACAAAAGGAACAACAAAACTAAAAGACTGGTCAACCCACCCAAATTCAAGGTGGTTTACAAAAAAATTGAACTTTGCTTCATCTCAAAACGAGGATCCTTCTCCCCAAATATAACTTTTTTGGGGCAAAGAGGAGTCATCCAATCACCCACAGAACCTTCACCCATCCCCAAGGAAATACATGAGTCCATCAACAAACAATCCATAGGGTAATTCATTTTAAAATATTCTTTATGAACTTCCTTCAAATGATAGGAGTAATGAAATTCTCCTTAGAAGTTGGCATATGATCCTTATTCTTCCAAACGAAGCATTGTTTCTTATTATTTAAACAAGTAGTGGAGGTATGAACCACTTTACCACAATAATGACAAATAATTGAAGAGTCTTCATAGTCAATTTGCTGAACCAAAGCTCCAAAATTTGAAGACAAGATAATTTGAGTGGGAAGCTTCAAGTTTTTCTCCACAAACACACAAAATCTAGCGAATAAAAAACTCTTCATAAATTTAGTGATCTTATTAGCCAGACAATATTGCCTAAAATAATTGGGAATAGACATGAAAATATTTTCATTCCAATATTCCAAGGGAAGGCCATGTAGATGGACTTAAATAAGAAACTTGAATTTTTCTATCATATGGTTGAAATTAGGCGACCAATTTTGAAGACTTGGACCATTTAAACCCAAAAATTGAGGGACATCAAGAAGGACCCTAGATCTATCCTCCTAATAGGAAAAGGAAAAAGGAAAAAACCATTCAACATTGCAGATACCTCAACCAAGTGCCATGAAGATTCCAAACCCGAAGGATCCATCTTCTAATAGTATCAATATTGGGACGATTACCATAAAATCTCCCAATAAGCAAGATCCTAAGCTAATCAGATGGATCAATAAGAAGAGAATCAAAAACATCAATAATGATTTATGCATCCTCCTTATCCTTTGGAGAAACACCCAAATCTGAACTCCTAATAGAATAACTTTTCTCGACACCCCTAGGGGTAAGATTAGGAACAACAACCAAAGGAGAAGAAACAACAACTTCAAGAATGTCATCAAGAGATGAAACAACATTAGGAAATGAAATAAAAACCTCATTAACCTTCGACTAAAACCCCCTCTCTTCTAGAGTAGAAGATATGGGCTTTAGTAGATTTGTATCCTTGTGTCCTGTCGTAGAGGAAAAAACACCCTTTGAAGGGAAAATAAAACCTATTCTTAGACACAAAAACTAGTCACCAATAGTGGCCTCAACCACAGGTACCTCAACAAGATTATTCACCTTCAAACAGCTTTCCAAGAGGATATTCATTATAAAATAATCCTCTTCACCTGGGACATCATTATGTTAGTTCCTTTTAAATATTTTTTTGGATTTTGGATATTTATTTCATGAAGGTAATATCTAAATTTTATTGGTTAGGCATTAGTATGTTGAACACACGAAATACTGAGAGGGGGGGTGAATAAATATTCTATTAAACCATCCAATTACCAAAGCATACTTAACAATTATAAGGAATGAAAGCATGAACAACCCATAACACACACAACACATGAACACCATATTTTTTTATGTGGAAAACCCAAGAAGGGAAAAACCACGATAAGGATTGACTCACAATATGTTATAACCGGTTATAAGATATTACAAAAAGGCTCACTGTCAGGTGGACTCACTGTCCAAGTGAACTCACTATTCACAAAGAAAAGAAAGAAAGAAGTGGCTTCACAACTAGGATTTGAACTGATAGAAGTGCATCTAAAATATGTTGGATTCAATTCCTTTGAAGCTCATAACACAAACTCTAATCAACTCATATTATTAGTCACTGCTCTACTTTGTATTCACACACCTTTTCTTAGCATTCACAACTTTTTCACACAATTCTATAAAATTTCGCATCAATGCTTGCATTTGGATCAAATGCATGCCAAATACTACTTTCATCAACTCAAATCAACCTTATATATATACCAAACTTCATCGCAAGCATCAATTAGGTCAACCTAATTAGATGTAGCCTCAAATCATACAAAACGTGCCTAGTCGGCACCCAATTCAAACCAAAAATTTCCTTCACACTCAACCACATACAATATAGGTTGGAATGGACCTATAATAGCTCCTTCTTCCATTTGCATTACATATTTTATCTTCACAACACTTTTCATACATCAAGTCAGCTAGGCATAGGACCTAAAAGCAAAAATACTCCAACTGATCATCACCATAGGATATGTGGATCACAAAATGTCACACCAACTAGAAAATATACTTCTTTTACACTTGATAACATTCTCTGAAAATTGCAAAGTCTAACTCAAATCCGTGAAGTGTAAACCAGTTAGGTTGTAGCCAATACACAAAAAACTGTGTAAACTATATATGCCAATAATATGCTAAATTAATATGCTACTAATGTCCATAAATAACACATTAGAATTGCAGAAGTAGATCTTCAACTATGGGCAAACAAATGCAAACCAAATTATTGGAGGGCACTTTGTGTTGAGTATGTTGGTGTAGACACTTAGCAAAAGTACTTAACTATTTTGATTTGAGGATCAAACCTTGTTGAAAAATAACTCTTCTGCTATCATCCCTCACACTTGTTTGAAATCCACCAAGTAGTGTTGACATCAATGACAACACATTAATGATAACCTTCTTCATTTTTTCAATGTAGTATTTGAGCTCTTTTCTAACCAAAAAGATATCACAAAATCTCTTAGGTTGAATAAAAAATATTTTAAATGTTAACTTTAAAATTTGTGTAAGTATGAAGATACATCTACAATTTTTTTTGAAAAACACCAAACACTATTTTCTTACTTTCATAAGAGTTTCAATTCATCTTCATTGTTTACTTCACTATTTTACTTGAAAATTTTGTCCTTCCAAGGGAGAGGGACCAATAGTTAGACACCCTATGTTGTTGGATTTTTTGTGTTCATTTATAGCTAGTCAACGAATAAAATATTTATGATAAGATTAATAGTATGTGTTAAACATGGTAAAATAATAAAATTTGTTTTACTTATAACCCTAGGGTAAATAAGTTAAGAAATGAAAACAAGATAATTACCCTTGGACTAAAATAGTTGATGTTAGAAACAACCTAGCGTAGCGTGCTTGAACAAACACAAAAATTGAGTTAATACTAGAAAGGTACTTAGCTAGAATTGGATGCAAATATTCAAGATATTTTTAGATTCAAAGGTAAAAGTGGTTTTATAGAAGGGCCTAAACCCTTTAACAAAAAATAGAAGATAAACTACACTAGTGCTCATATAATTATAAATAAAAATAAAAATCAAGACCAACAATCGAGTCTTGCTAAAAGTGTATTGTAAGTCAACAATAAATTGCACAAAAGTAATAATGAAAAGATAGCTCAACAAAACTCAACGTTGAGGTGAAGAGAGGTCATTTAGAGTGTGCATAATATTCTATTAGGAGTTTAAAATAATCATCTACCTCCTCCATGTCAAGATCACTCAATGCTTTCTCCTTTTCCCTCTTTTGACTTCTCAGTATTTTTATAGGTCCAACTTCATGTAGATTATCTTCCCTTTTAAGCATATACTTATTATTTTTCTAGGTCCAACTTCATGCAATTTCTCTTCCATTTTAAGCATACCCTCTTGGAGCCATGTTGGTAGTTGAGTTCTTGATTGTAATCCTACTAAGATGGATAACCTTATTTAGTGAGTCATTAAATGCTTCTTAGCTTCTTTCTATCTAGAAGTATTTTTTTTCAACTCATCTAATTCCCCCTTGATGTTACATACATCTGGTAGTGGGTTCCATTGATCCTTGTTAAACTAATCGTTAACTTGGGATTTGGACTGATCCTCGTTGACTTGCTAGTGTGGTAAATCCATTCTTATTTTATTCTTTCTTTGTCATGAACCATTGAAGAATGTCATGTTGAATATTATATTCCTTCTTAAGAGAATTCAACCTATTTTGTAGATAAATAATGCTAAAGATTTTAGACATGTTGTGATTGGCAACTTCAAGTAAGTTGTCAATATACAAAAAAATAGAGATTGATCAAATAAACTATTTGAAATCTATAAACTCGTTTGTTTATTTAGGTCAATTCAATGACTATATAATGATTTAAGTGCATTATGAATTTGGCTTGATCCCACACATCTAAGATTTAGTGTGTAGATTTTATCTTTGATAAACTTTGATGTATGGTTTTGGTTTAGTTGAATGCATGTGATCTACTTTAGATGGTAGTTTTTAGGAACACCTTTGGGAGTTTTCAAGGAAAAAATTGATTCTCCTTTGGTCAAACTTTTGAATGGACTAATATAACAACTATAAGCAATAATGAAATATAATAGTAATTATTTGATTATGTGAATGAAAGTTTTAGATGGGTGCTAAATATCTAGACGCTTAGTATGTAAAAATGGCTTAGGATTAGTCCTCAAATACAATTCCAAAGGTGGAAAGTGAAATATTTTGTGCTTTAATTTACCACACAACAACTAGTAGGAAGGGTTGGGTCAAGCCTATATTTGAATTTGATATTTAAAAGATACAAGTTTATTTCTACAAATTATGAAATTGACCTAGATCAATCATATAAATTATGAATCTAATCCTAGATGGGAAATGGAAAAATTGAACATCAAAATTGATTCGTATAAATAAATGTAGATGAGATCAATTAACTTTTGTATTATGTTTTAACTTTTAGTAGAAATTACACTACTTATACACTTATCATTGCATAATAAATAAATAAGTCAAAATAAATTTGAAAGGAAAGAAAAAAAGAATAAAGATATACAATTTTCATCATTACAAAGCTAAACTTTTCATGTTAAATATTTATAATAAATGGAAAACAAATTTAAAAAATTTAATAATTTTTTAAATATAAACAAATAGTACATAACTTGAACTTCAAATCATAATTTTTATATTATCATACAATTTATTATTTTTAAATATAATTTTATTATAATATTATTTTTATTTAGACATTAATTTTGAAAGTCATATCTAATACTTTTTATTTAAACAGAAGTACTTTTCACTAAGCTCCATAATTATTGACTCCTTACCAAAATCTAATGAAAATGAAGCATAACATTCTACAAGCCAATTATATAAAACTCCTTAAAAAGAAGAAATTTGTGTGTGCACACAATGCAAAAAGGAAAGGAAAACTTCTTTTATAGTTTATGATGTTACGTGACTTATTTTGAAAAAATCACAAATTTAAACTTATAAAAAATAAGATAAGATATGTATACCTCACATCAAGACAATTAAATTTATTTCCTTTGACCCTCATGGAAATATAAAATATTCCTATATACTATAAACTACCAATCCTCCTTTTGTAGATATAATAGAGGTGGTCCAAAAAAATGTCCTTTATAAAATATTTGTTTTACTAGTAATTATCGTATGCTTTGTTGGCTTCTCCTAACTAAGTGTGGAATGACATGGTTTATTAGAGGCCACTCATTTATTTCGAGAAATCCTTTTAGTGGAATTCACTTAGAAAATGAAATAAAGTTGATCTTATGCTTTTGTATTTGATGGGTGTAAATCATTTATTGGATATGTTCTTTATAATAATATTTAAAGAATATATAGCTTGTCTATATGTGGAATAGATAGTTGTAAACAAATAAATTGGTTTTTCTTTTTTTGATGGAGGTCATCTACAAATTCTTTTTTGGTACTCAATACGGGAGCACGAGCCTTCTTGGGCTGAACCTCTTCGGCGAAGAGCCAAGGACTGAGGGGTATCCATTCCGTCAAATTCTCCCGGGGCACGATCCCGACCTCATCCCTTTTTCGGTGTCGAAACCTTTGCCCTCAACAAGACTTGATCCCTGGTGGGCTCATTTAGAACCTTTCAACTTCACCAGTAAACCAAGGGCCCATTGACTACTCTATGATTGGAATATAGTTTGAAAATTTGTTTTACTATAGTGACTACTCTATGATTGAAATATAGTTTGAAAATAATAATCGATTATAATTAATTAAAGAATTTGTAAATATTTATTGTTTTATTTAATTATTTTTAATTTATAATAGAAATAAAATAGTGTTAAATATGTTTCGAGTCATATTACATGATCTTTTAACAAGATAAGAAATAAATTATGTTGTAAAATTTTCAAGGTTTAGTAAGTATAAATATAGGAAGGTCTAATAAAAAATAAGGAAAGGTTAGAAGGATCAACAAATAATGAGAGAAAAAATTCATAATAAAATAGAGAAGAGAAATAAAACACAAAAAATACAATAAAGTCAAATCCTAAGAAATTAAAGTATGAGACAAGAAGCACACTCAACACAAATGTGTTTCTTGTCTCATACTTTAATTTCTTTGACTTTGGTTTAATTGTATTTTTATTTTATTTTATTTTTCTTATTTACTTTTATTGTCAACTTTTTCTCATTGTTGCTTTGAGCGTTTCTAAACTTTCCTTGCTTTTTATGAAACCTTCATATATTTATGCTTGCTAAATCTTGTAATTTTTCCAACAACATTTTTTTTTATTATCTTGATGAGGGATCATGTGGTGTGATTTGAAACATTGATTCAAAAATATTTAACACAATTTTATCAAAAAAATCTTAAAAAATAATTATGGACCGTGGAAACACCTTATTTATAATTATAATAGGAATTTCAAAAAATAATCCTTGACATTTGATTTAATTAAATAATTTAAAAAATTTGATTAATAAATTTGAATATTCATGATGAAAAATAAATGTTGATATTGTAAAATAAATCAATATATTTGATGATATAACATGAATGAAACTACATTCATTTACATTCACTACTAAAACCTACTCAATTATTATGTCCAATCAACATAAATCACATATCTTAGCTTAATAAGGTTTTATTTGTCCACTTAGTATCACTTTGTATAAAATTAACAATATAAGGTGTAGATTCACTTGAGAAAGATTGGAGTACACAATTCATCAAAGCCTACGGGATTTTGCTTTATTTTATTACAATGTGAAAGTAATGACTTGAAGTGTACATTTTGTTTCAACGTCATGCTCTATTTTTTCTTAAACATTTTTTGTTCTAGCTTAATGTTGGCCTAATTTGACCAATCTTTATGTTCTTAAGGAATCTTTATGTAGCATTAAAATGGGTTTTTTATCAATTCTCAAGCCACAAGCAATGCAACTAGTTAATGTCTTATGACTTTCAACAATTTTGAGGTCATCATCTTAACCAATTCAAAACTATCATTGACCTCCATATTTTTCACAATAACCCATGCACTTTTTGATCAATTTACTTATTGATAAATAATCATGTTTCTCCAAACTCTTTAGTCACTTAACATAAAGATGACTTCCAACTCATTGTCAAGTTCATGGGACTTACTTGCATTAGTATCTTTTGTCCATATTGATCTGGTCCAACAACCTCATTTCTCCAAAGTTCATAAGTTGTTTATGTGTCATGTTTGCATTAATCTTGATTCAATAGGTGAAAAACCACCATAAACACTTTACCTCTTTCTCAATGGCCTAATGTGTAACAAAGTGTTGTGAATATAATAACACCTTTTGTTTTGATAATAAAATAAATTATATTACTGTACACTGTTTTCCTATGGAATAAATAATATTGGTTTGTGGATCCCATAATATTCCAGTTGAGATTTTCTTAAATGAATATCCTAATCCATAGGATCAACACAAGGATATGTATTCCTTAGGCAACACCACTTTTCCAATACAATAAATACAAAAAATACTTGGCATTCAACAGTTACTACACTTACATTGACCTTGTTTATCATGGGATGAACATTCTTCTAGAGAATGGTGAATGTCTATATGCCATAACCACCCAGAGGCATTGGGTTTTATCACTAAGATATGATATATAACTTTATAGAGATTTGAACCTATACCTTTTTCCAAGGCATATTTGCTTCAACTTCATTGAATAATCTAAAATAACAACCCTGCTTTACAAATAGGAACACTCATTAATTACTTATATGGCAGTATCTATGTGGCATGGACTTGAGGCTAGACATGTTAAACTACAAATATGTAAAAAATTCAAATGAGTACTTTGTTGCTACATCACAAAATAGGATTTCATATGGTGCACATCTAGATAGCTCGATAACCTCTTGAATCTTGAATTTATAAGTATTCCAAAAATTTCAAGCATAATATTATTATTCTTTCAACAATGTTACTTCTTCATAAGTAACAACCATCGAAAAGGACGAGGTTCTATCATAGACATATACATGTGTAGATAATCTCATGATTGTTAAGCCTATTATCTATCTGCTCCAAGGTATTGAAGCCTATGTTGCTAACCAGATAGGATGTCTGGTATATATATATATAAACATGTTAGGTATGCAATAGGTCCTTATATTCACATTGATATCATCATGACTATTGAACCCATATCTACTTCAAAAAAAATGACCAAGCATACCCTGTTAACTAGAAAGGATATAGATGCAAACATGCACACATATCTTTCTAATAGATAGATATATCCACATTAGTTCTGGGATAGACATATACACTAGTAACTGCATGATTATTCAATCCTTCTCCACTCAAAAATTAAAAAAAGAAACATGTGCTTATAACAGAGGATATATACATATATAAACACAAAAAAATAGTTGTACGCATTGGATTTAGTGACATGCATTTTCACACATAGATAACCTAGTTAATCTTGAGCCTATACCCGCTACAAAATTCCCAAGCATACTATTATGGTAGGGAAAAGTCATTTAGCCATGGGCACATACAAAAAATGGGCATAATAAGAGAAAATAATACCTCCATAATAGTATGCTTTTTTCCCATCACGTCCCTTATAGTATGGTCTCATGGGGGGCTTGGGTTTGTATTTTCATAGATCAAATAGTCCTATGACGCAAAACAAAATTATGTTGCAGAATTAATTGGAATCTTTTCGTGAAAATAACAGCCCCTACCTTTTAGGACTACAAATCTCAGCAGGTGAAATTGAGGTGGGGCTAGAAATTTCCTCTACAACTTAGGAATTTTTTCTACCACTTGTCTATCACTTCAAATTTTAAATTCTTAAAAAAAATAAAAATGAGAGAATTTTTATTTATTTATTATTTTTTATCAAAGTACTCTGATTCGTTCCTTGAATTTTGGAGCTCAAACATTTAAGATGAATTGCAAAATTAAATTCATGGGACCACTAGCTTTAAAATATTCCTAAAAAATCTCAGCAACATCCACTAAATTTTTTTAGGAAGCCCCCCTCCATGGGACCTTACCCTTAAAGAGGGAGAATAAAAGCTTTAGGTTCAAACTTTGAAATTCCCCCGTTCCAATTGCATTCATTCCTCCTTATGTTACAAATCCATCAACAAGAAAATGTTAGCTGACTTAGCATGGTGGCTGATAATGCAATAAATGTGGTAGTTGGACTATACCTTCTTCTAGTGATGTGGGAGTGATTCTCAATTTATTTCTATGACTTAAGAGTTTGGTTAGGTAACTGATTATCAAGTGCTATGTTGAGATAACCATCATGATAGAGCACAACTAACTCAATTATTTTCATTGATTTAATAACTAGTACTTGCATCCATAAGAGATTCAAGGGATATGTCGATAGGAAATTAAAGATAAAATTTAATTGAAGATCTATTATGGAAATGAAATTAAAAAACCATAGGTTTTGTTATTTGTTAAAAAAAAGTAGTAATGGTTTGTGATTGCAATGTAGATATCCTAATTGCATAGGTATTCTACTTCGAATCTCATTGATGGATTGATCAATACACATTAGTAACCTAATGTGTTTATCTATAATTTGGGTGATGATTAATGAAAATGGTAGAGAAATCATGGTTGTGGATAGTAATGCATGCATTAATGAAAAAATCTTGTGAAGGGGGAAATCAAATCTAAAGACAATGCATTCAAATCCATGATATTTTCCGAACAATCTCTTTTGGTTGTTTCCATGGTAGATTTTGAAAGGTCCTCAACATTTAAGAACTATTGCATTTGTGTAATGGTCATAGTTTATTGGAGCCACTATACAATTCAAGCATAAACATAAAAAACATGACTTTTGAAATCAAAATTCAATAAATACTTGGAAGTAAAAAATGAATGGAATTACTTCAAAAGCCTTTAGGGAGTCCAAACTTACCTGCAGATATTGGTGCGGTACTTCTTTGATACATGTGACATAAAATATATATTACAATAGAATTAACATTGCAAGGAACTAGGAAAAAATCATTGATTTTTACACATATGACAATGCATGAACAAGAATTTGAATATCATCTATACCAAACTTGTTTTCATAAAATAATACATGGTAATGTGTAGGTGTGGATGTTTCGTACAGTAAAATCATCAAAAGAGGAATCAAAGAAACAAACCGATGTCCCTTGCATCTTGACAAACAAACCTTTTTGTTAATAGTATGTGATAGCACACTACACTTACAATTGGCCCATTTTGTGGGCTCGAAAAGAAATCAAAACTTCTTGGATGGCATATTTGTGTATCCACAATAGCACCTACAACCAAGAACATATACAACAAAAAAATACTTTTTTAATCAAAAATTATATTTCAACCTAGTGAATTTTTTTCTTCATTTACTATTTAATCTTTCAACAACCTTATATATAAATAAATAAGACTTTTCATTTGATGTGAAAATCATTTAAAAACTTCCAATTCAAATAAATAGAGCATTTTTTGCTACATAAACCATGCTCTATTTTCAAGAATAGAATAATTAGAAAAAAATAGTAACTCAAGGTTGAACATTGCTAGGTGTATTTTCTTGGAAGAGCTTAGTATGATGATTCTTTTGGGAATTAACAATGTAAATTTAAGATTTTCACCATTCTCAATATGATTGCATGCCTGATGGTTCACCCAAATAAGCAACTTAATGCATAGTAGACTAAGATGAAAAAAATCAATCTCAATAACATAACAAATTCCTTTAGAGAAAGCATATAACCTTTAAATAGCGTTCAAGACATGATCAAATAATGACTTGCTAACTCTGTCTCTGTAAATAATAATCATTTATTTTTAGTTTGAAATCTATTTGACTCATTTTCCACTTATGGCAACCCATAACACAAATCATTCTTATTCTTTCATTAATTATAAGAAATACTTGATACCTTCTCAATTAGAAGAGTGGGAAAAAATGCAACAAATATAATTACATAAAAACCTTCAATTAGATTTGTCTTTCCAAGATTAGGAACATAGCTAAATCACATCCTCAAAGAGAACCAATCATTTATTTTTAGGTTGAAATCCATTTGACTAATTTTCCACTTATGGGAACCAATAAAACAAAGCATTCTTGTTGTTTCTTGAATTAGAAGAAAGACTTGATACCATCTCAATAATACAAGTGGAAAAAAAATACAGTATATATAGTAACATCAAAACCTTCAATTAGATTTGTCTTTTTATGCCTAAATAGTCTTAATATTGGGCACAATTTTCATTCAAGAAACACAATTAGGTCCTTTAACTTCTGATCATGGATAATCACACAAAATTAAAAACCTAAAGAAAACCTTTGTAAATATGAACCAAGGTCTAAGTTGTTGATTCCTTGATCTTATGATCATGAAGAATCACACAAAACCAAATACCTATAGAAAACCTATGCAAATATGAACCAAAGTCTAATTTTATTTTTAATTTAAAATTTGAAAATAAAACCAAAACAATCATACCTATGTTGAAACATAAAAGTTATTTAGAATTTATAGCCTTAAAAGAAAATTAGAGATAGTCAATGTGATTGCAAAAGACAATCAGTTAGGATACTTGAGACAATCACAAAAATCTCGACAAACAACCTGTTCTAATCCACCATTCATATGTCAACTCTTTCATTATGCTTTAGAAAGATTGATGTTACATGTAATCCCTCTTCCCATTTTGGATCCATTAGTATTTTTTAATAAAAATTTGGATAGATTAAGTTTAAGGATAGATTAGACTTTATGAACATGAATTTACAACTGAAATTTGACAACTGTTGAGAACTTGCTTAAAAAATTTAAATATGTATCCGCTTTTCAAAAATGAAAAACACAACTATCCACTTCCAACCTGGAAAGGAGAAAAATAGAGCAGTACCTAATATAACAAATATGATGGTTGGACTGTAGTTTGAGTTAAAATTGGATTCTCCAAAAACTATGATATTTATAAATCAATGATTCTTCATTTGGCTATTAATAGCTAGTTAATACCCAAAATAGTTGGCAACATGCCAATGCCTAGTTGGCTTTAACCAACAACCAAAATAAAAGAAATATGAGAAACAAAAGATAGAAATTCATAAGCCAAACCTTCCCCATAAAAAATTCTCCACACCTTTCTATTTTGAACACTCCCAATCTTCCTACTACTGCAAGTTATAGAGACCTCCCATAAACAATGTTGATCTTACAGAAATAAATCTATCCATCTTCTATATTCTAAATCTTTATCATGATTATTATCACATTATTCTCTATGAATATAGTACAATTAATTTTTCATGTATCATTTTATTCTGCTCTAATTCTATGCATCTAAGGGATGTAACAAATTGAAGAATAATTGTATATTAAATTACTAACACTTTTATGTTGAGACCACAAAAAAACACCAATGCCTATATAGAGACTTGTCACTATTGATAGATGCATCTTAATCACATTACATGGCCAATGCTTGAAGTTTCATACCACATTATTGCTACTACATGGAGTAGAGTATCATAGTACCATTTTCCTTACAAGCAATTTTTTTAACTATACACTCTCTATATCTCTCATTTTTATGTAAATAGTTGAGTCAATTTGTAGTTGTACATATTTTTACTTGTGTGATAAAATATAATCCTTGCACACTATTTTTTAAGGATTCATATGGAGCACTTAGACCAAAGAAACAAGCATGCAAATAGTTTGAGATGATCCCATTACTTTACATAGATTCTATGTTGGATGCATTGAAAGAGTATTCAACTCTATATCAAGTTGTGATTTCTTGATGATGTCTAGTTCATGAATGTTTTTGTTTGGTAGTTTCATTATTGTGAAGTATTATTATTTTATAATGTCTAGTACCAACTTTGAAATATACCGCAGTTACTCTATTTGAACCCACCCACACACTTTGAAATATATGCTCAATTTAAAATACACACGCACCTCAAAGGAGGGGAAATATGTGATAGTGAAATTTGATTATCCATTCTAATCTCATTTATTCTTGGGCCCATTTTGGCGGAAAACTTAGTATAATTACATAACAACAAGTGGCACACTCTTGTGGTGAATTCGACTCTTTCCTTGATTCTTTATCCACCCCTATTTTATATATTTCTATATATTTGACATTATCATATCCCTATTTTCACTTACTCCCATACATTCAATGATGAGGTATAAATAACCTCATGATTATGACAAGCTAAATACCCTTCTTTGTTCTTTCTAATCACCTTGTCCATGCCAATGTGTTTATTTAGGAGCAATAATTATCTACTTTTTATAAAATGATGTATAAATCTTTATTTTTTAAATTGATTAGAATTAGCTAACTAATGTTGATATGATGGTATAGACTTTAATTCAATGTACAAGACTTATGCACAACTGATGAATGGAGTGGAATTCAAGTAATTGAGGTTAGAGCACTGGAAGTTTGGGCGCCAAAAATTTAGGCGTACATAGTGGAACGATTTCCTTTAAAGCTTTTTGTTAACTTTTTGTTTAAGACTTTATAGCTCCACTCAGAGCCTTTATTATGTTTTATGTTACGAACATCAGTTAGTTGGTCAGTTGTAATTTTGTTTAAATAATTTTTCAATGGTGTTCTCCCACCATTAAAAATTTAGGATTTTGTAAGTAGTATAGTATATATATGTGTAACCGCCAAAAATAATGCATGTTGCTATGATATGCTTTGAATACTATTTAGTTGTGTTCTATGTGTTACACTTTTATGATATGAATAAATAAATATTGCCAGTCTTATTCTGAGTCAATAGTTATGAGTAATGGAAGTACCATGAACTGATTTATTTTGAAGATGGGTAAGTGCACAAAGATGGTTCCCAAAAAGGTGACTTAAGTGGACAACTTTTTTCTGAAATCAGGAAATACTAACCTTGGACGTGAGATGGAACAAAAACAAGGATCAAAGTGCTCCGAGTCTACTTTCTAAACTACTAATTTATTTTTAAAATGGTTGATATTAAGGGGTTCAAAAGAGGGATGTACACAAATTGGTGTTGTTTTTGTCAGAAAAACATAACATAGCAACTCTTATATGACCCTTGTACGGTGAACTTTTTTTTAGTATTTTTAAAATTGCAATAGTCAAAAGTTAGCTACAGTATGTAGTTGATGCACGATTTTTCTGATAATTTTTTAATGAATATTTGATTTTTTACTAATTTTTGAAGTGGACATTTCTTGAAAAACAGAATTTTGGCCATGTTACCCCTACAAATTTTGGAAACTAATTAATTTATTTTTTAAAATTTGTAGAATGGAGTCTAGTTTATAAAAATGTAATTTATTTGAAAATTCGATGAACTGTTAATTTATAACGAAATAAATACCAAACACTGCTTTTTGGCAAAAAAAAGACATACAAATAAAATAAATTATGGATGAAAGGCTTAACATTTTCGGAAAGTGAAAAAAATTGCATCGTTGGATAGCTAAGAGAGAACTCAACATTACCCATGTGTTCAATTTTTTCGATATTGAACCACATGCAATCCTGACGGTGAGCACGAACTCGATTATGTGAAATATGGTAGATTTTTTAAAAACACGTCTCTGGTCGTTGGGAATGCCTTCCAAGCCTTTGGGTTGGTATTCCAAGGAAAATACCAAGCCTAAGGCTCAGGAATTCCCAAAGCAAGATATAACGCGCTCGCGTTATATTTCAATTTTGACATTGTTTTTGCTTCTGCAGGAAACATGTCAACTAAGACATAATGCGAGCACGTTATAATGCGCTCGCGTTATGTCCTCCTTTATGTTAAATGCCAATATATTGAATGTATGTTGATATATTTGTATGTTTGTATGTACATGTATTCTTGTATGTCATGTATGCATGCTTGTATGTATGTATGTATGCCTGTATGTATCAATGCATATATATTGTATGTATGTATGTATGTAAGATTGTATCTACACATGTATGTATGTATTTACATATGTATTTAAAGGGAGGGAGAATTTAGAGAGAGAGAGTCTGGAGAGATGGAGAGGGGGTGGAAGTGAGTTTAAGAGAGAGGGAGTGGGAGAGAAGGGGTTGGAGTGAGAGGGACTTAGTTAGGTAGGGTGGGAGGGATAGAGGGAGAGAGAGAATTGAGAGAGATGGAGAGAGATGGGGGGGGGAGAGAGATACAGAGAGAAAAAGAGAGTTATGTAGGTAGGGTACCAAAGGGAGAGACTTGAGAGATAGGTAGTGAGAGGAAGTGTGAAAGAGAGGGAGTGAGAGAGAGAGAGGGAGTGGGAGAGAGAGGGAGTGAGAGTGAGAGACCTGAGAGAGGGAGAGGGTGTGGGAGGGAGTGACCTGATAGAGGTAGAGAAAGAGGGGGGTGGATTGAGAGGGACTTATCTAGGTAGAGTGGAAGGGATAGATAGAGAGAGGGGAGAGAGACAGAGATAGAGTTACCTAGGTAGGTTGCCAAAGGGAGAGACCTAAGAGAGAGGGGGGGTGGAGGGAGAGACATGAGAGAGAGGTAGAGAGAGGGAGCAGGAGAGAGTGGGATAGAGTGGGAGGGACATAGAGAGAGATGGATAGAGGGAGCGAGAGAGGGTGGTAGGGATTGATTGAATGAGAGGTACATAGAAAGAGGGAGACGGTAGATAGAGACAATTAGAGAGGGTAGGAGGGAGGGAGAGGTGATAAGTATAGATAGAGAGAAAGTGATAGGGGTTGAGGGTATAAGGTTGAGAGATTAGAGTGGAGGACCTATAGGGTTGATGGTTTCTAGGGTATTAGGGTTTAAGGTTTGAGGGTTGAGGGAATAGGGTCAATGGTAGAGGGTATTTGGTTGAGGGTATAGGGTAGAAGTTTTAAGGGTTTAGGGTTGAAGGGTTTAGGGTTAAGGGTTTACTTGGTTGAGGGTAGAGGTTTTAGGTTATAGGTTTGAGGGTATATGGTTGAAGGATTAGGTTCAGGGTCCAATTTAAGGGGTAGAGGGTATAGGGGTAGAGGGTTTAGGGTTTAAGGATTGAGGGTTGAGGGATTAAGGGTTGAGGGTAGAGGGTTTAAGGGTTGAGGGTTGAAGATTGAGGGTTTAAGGTTGAGGGTTGAGGGTTGAGGGTATAGGGTATAGGGTCGAGGGATTAGGGTTGAGGGTCCAATATATAGGGTAGAGGTTATAAGGGTTGAGAGATTAAGGGTTGAGGGTTAAGGGATTAGGGTAGAGATTTTTCTTGGATTTAACGGTGTAAGGGTTCAGGGATTAGGGTTGATGGACTAGGGTTTAGGGTAGAGAGTATTGGGTTGAGGGTAGAGGGTAGAGGGTAGAGAGTTTTAGATTTTAGGGTTTAAGGGTTGAGGGTTGAGGGTCAAGGGTTTAGGGTTGAGTGTTTAAGGGTTGAGGGTTTAAGGGTCAAGAGGGTTGAGGATTAGGGTAGAGATTTTACTAAGTGGGTTTAAGGGTTGGGGAATTAGGGTTGAGGGTAGAGGGTAGAGGATTGATGGTAGAGGGTAGAGGGTTTACGGGTTAGGGTTTAAGGGTATAGGGTTTAGGGTTGAGGGATTAAGAGGTAATAGAGTAGAGGGTATAGGGGTTGAGAGATTAGGGTTTAAGGGTTGAGGGTTAAGGGTTTAGGGATAAGGGTTTACTAGGTTGAGGGTAGAGGGTTTAGGGTATAGGTTTGAGGGTATATGGTTGAAGGATTAGGTTTAGGGTCCAATATAAGGGGTAGAGGGTATAGGGGTAGAGGGTTTAGGGTTTAAGGATTGAGGGTTAAGGGATTAAGGGTTGAGGGTTGAGAATTGAGGGTTGAGGGTTTAATATATAAGGTATAGGGTATAGGGTATAGGGTTTAAGGGTCAAGAGGGTTGAGGGATTAGGGTAGAGAGTTTACTAAGTGGGTTTAAGGGTTGGGGGATTAGGGTTGAGATTAGAGGTTAGAGGATTGACGGTAGAGGGTAGAGGGTAGAGGGTTTACGGGTTAGGGTTTAAGGGTTTAGGGTTTAGGGTTGAGGGATTAAGAGGTTATAGAGTAGAGGGTATAGGGGTTGAGGGATTATGGTTTAAGGGTTGAGGGTT